>JAUZND010042778.1:0-20711 GCA_034780555.1 Coelogynopora nodosa | reverse complement strand
GGTAGGGGGGATAGGGGTTAGGGAGTGGGGGGGCATGGGGGGTAGTGGAGGTTCAAAGGTCAAAGATCATGGTCGAAGGTCAAGTGGTGTGCCAAAATCCACCCTTTCTATACTACTTATGTAGCAACTATGTTAAACTACATTTTCAGCCCATGAAATTCATTCATACTCTATTTTCTTTAATATATAGTGACAAGTAAATATCGCTCTCATATAATATCTCATTTTGACAAATAATGTCATATTTCTATTCGATAATAGTTTGTAGCTTTGAAATTTCTTTAATGAACTCTTTAATTTGTTTTTGATGTTTATATAACCTGGCGACATAACATTCATCAAAAATATTATTATGACCTAATTATTAATTGATTTTATACAATAATTTAGGTTGTGGATATAAATAAAATATACTAAATTTGTTTCGGTTATTGTGTTGAAATTGAAATGGAATCAAATCGAATAACTATTTCTATGATATGTGAAAATACATCAAAAACTATGTTTGATCATTTGCATAATTGAATGTTTTGGGTATTTTTTCTATATATGTAAATTTAAAATAGGCCTTATTTTTGTATAATTCAACAATATTTAAGCAACAAATTAAAACTGTAAAAGGTTTGTTGAACATTATAAGCTTTTCCACTTTAAATAACTCTTTTCAAATGCAACAGTTTGTAATTGTAAACTTTAAACATGTAATCACAGGTAAAGATTGTATATTGCGAATAATGAGTTATAATTTATTAATATAATTATGTAACATAAATTTCAAAGATTAACAAATATATTATTGAAATCATGGTGAATCTGAAGTAAAATAACATCATCCATAAATGATCGAAATGAGAGACACAATGTAAACTAAAAAATAGTATAATAAAATGTGATTTTCCCTTTGCAACATGATTAATAGGAATATATAAAGAAAGAAGCCTATGTTGCTGTTAAAAATTTTACAGCAACATATAGGCTTCTTTCTTTATATATTCCTATTAATCATGTTGCAAATGGGCAAATGATTACGTTAAATAAGTAATTAATCTAAGTTTATGACGTTTTCTATTGATGTGAAAATATAGTTAGATATAAGAAAATATAACATAATAACTGGATACAACACATGAAATACTAGTGCATTGTAAAAACAAGAAACACGTTAATTATAGAAAAATAATGTAAGAAGTTGGGCATCAATGAACATCAACCATTTTGGTTTAAAAGATATACTTTACAGTATTTAGGTATATAATGTGAAACAATATTGTTTAGAAAGTAACAATTAATTAATTAACATTTGGATAATATTTGTAATGAATAAATTTGATGCATACGTACTTTAAATGCTTTTCATCCGACTCAGTGCGACTAATATTTTTATTTATTTATTACATTCATGAATGTATAACATTTTCACTTGTGTTTATAATGGTGTCAACTGCTTCACTATGCAATACTTCAAAATTTAAATAACATTATTAGTCAAATGGTAATAAATAATAAATTTATCGTTTAAATTTCAACTATATATATAAAGAATTAAGATTACTAAAATTTCAAATCAAAATTTTAAACTAAAATTGGAGTAAACAGTTTTCAATAATTACAACATTTTATATAAGATACCTGCATATACTTATATAATACAAGACTATATAATGAATTAATAATGAAATAATCATAAAATATATTGCAACTGATAATTATTGTTTTAACTTCGCCTAATTTTTTTATTTTATAAATAAATTGTTTATATACAAATGAATTGAAATGTGACTGTTTTAGTAATAATATATTTAGATCTTAAAAATAGTGGGATAATATGAATGACATGAATTAAATGGCAAAATCTTGATAACTCTTAAATTTATTTAAAAAATTAAGATAAAACAATATTTGATTAAGTGTTTTAGTTGTCTTATGATTTGCTGCTAACTTGAAATTTGTATATATTTTATTTAGATCTTAAATTGATTAGGTAAAAAGTCCATGTCATTCATATTTCACTAAGATCTTACACATATATTATAATTGTCCGGTTTTGCCTAATGTAAGAATAAAAGGTCTAATGTGACCGTTTGTGAAGTCCAAGTTCCAATGATTTGTGATTCTCATGATTCCAAAAGATTCACCCGTTTATTTGGTATGTATAACACAAGCGACACTGAGGAAACCTGTGACAATCTTCACATTCAATTAATCAGTTTAATCGTGATTTTATAAATTAATAGATTTGATGAAAAGTCTCGTGAAACACTGGTTTAATTATTTGCGTGTAAACATTTTAAATTTGTATAAATTATGTAAATCAGAATCTGTGGTTTCATTTCAAATGTAAAATTTAATAAATAATTGGATTTCCTGATAAAAGATATTTTAATTACTCGATTGACTAAAATCAATTAAAACATTCGTTGTCGATTACAAACAATTTAATGCTAATTTATCAACAACCAGCTTTATGACATTACAATGTGGCTAATATACATTACTATGTATATTTATATTGTAATAACACTGGCACATGTAATGAATTTCTATTTTAAGTATAACGATTGTTATCCATAATTAAAAAATGCAACATTGAACACGTTTAATTAATTAGTCAATATAAATACTCGGCTTATTTGAAGTTCTTGATAGCTATGTATAACCCACAATGTCCTCTGTAATGGACTGTGAATGGCACTTAACTAATAAAAAATATTTTCAAAGAGGAACTATGTAGGGTAATTAGGATGCCAATAATGGATGCTTCACTATCTTGATGGAGCCACTGAATTTCCATTTGCTCTCTGGTTATCATTACCAGCAGACGTATCGTTAGCGTTGACTGCAGACCGAAGAATGTATTTCTTAAATAGATCAATCAGTGCCCGTCGGAGATAAGAATCCAGGAGAAAGTATAATAGCTGAAGACAATGAAATTTATATTAATAAATTAATTAAAAAATCACTAGGTTTGCAAATAATGCTGCAATAAAAATAAAATATAATCATTTAATACTATCTAATTCCAAGAAACTAAAACTAATTCGGACATATATTATACGACGTGAAGTCAAAATCATTACATTTTAAAACATCATTTTTTAAATTAAAATTCTATGATAAACAAAATTAGTTGCGCTTTGTTGTCACTTATTGTCACTTAATTGTCACTTAAACAAATGACACAAGGATATTCAATCCAGTTGAGTTGATTCTCAAAAAAAATTTTTTTTAAGAAACAGTTTTTTTTTTAAATTTTCAAAAAAATAATTTAATAGATTCGCTATTCTGCGATGTTTGGTGAGTTAAATGATCAACTTCAGTGGACAACAAATGTTAACAAAATAAAAGTTTATATATGAAGTCAGTGCGAGTATTTTTTATTAACGAAACTTACTGGATTAACCGAATAACTGAGTCTGAAGAGGAATTTCAGCCACATTGTTGAAACGACTAATGAGTCATAGTGTCCATAGCTCATGAAAATATACTGAGGAAACATTGACAGTAGAAGGTAGATACTGCATGCAAACATAGCTCCACTACCCCTTGCACGTTTCCAAATCTCTGCCCGGTTTGCTCCAGAACTTGCCACACTTAGACGTACAAAAATTATCATGTAAACGAGTAGCGTCAGCGACAAAGGAGTATACGTTGCGTATACATTAAAGAGAATGGCAGGTATGTTGATGAGATATTCCCGACAATCCCCTAAAAATGCATCCATTTCGTACTTGAACCAAGTATTCACACCTGCGAAGTAAAATACAGTAGGCAGAGCCATGCATATCACCAAAAATAGCAGAACAGCCGCTCGATTTTTAACATATTTTCGATATATTATCGGTGCAAAAACAGCCATAAATCGGTTGAAACTGACCATCATTTGACCATAATTTGAGGCAGTAAAAAATAAAGCGTAGGCCGCGCTCTCCCAGATACAGAACTCGGCAGTGCCGAACAGTGCTCCATAGACCATGAGATAGTATGACTGAATGTTCTCAAAAGGCAGATGAAAAGCGTTAAGAGCTAAATCATTGACGCATACTCCCGAAAGAAGAATATAGTTTGGCTTATGCAATTGTTTCACTAAGCTGATCACGGCCAGTGTGAGAAGATTTCCCAGAGCTCCAAGAATGTTAGTAGTAATGGAACATGCTGTCCAGAGCTTTATGGGGAAAAAAGCGTAAGCTGCGATAATGTCACTGCGGTTCATGATGATGTGGCATCACCTTGAATAAAATTCTTAAATATAGAATTAATTGTATAGGCACCAAATTTTATTTTGACAAACATATATATTTATTATTTGGATATTGTTTTCAAAGAGATTTTTTATTACTACCTATATTATTTTCTATCTAATGATTTTTTAGTTTTAAAATAAGCTAAACTTTGTCTCAAAAGTTAATCACAAGGTAGCCAATAATATTAAAACGTTATTATCAAATTGATATACGGCATTGAGACATGCCTCTATAGTTTTAACTATAGTACAAATCTATTCATTTATAATTTTAAGATTATTATATGTGCAAAAAACATAGGCTATAATATTAACTGTTTAAGTTATCAAATAAATATATTGATTGAAACAATATGTATTTCTTATATTAATATTTGTAAAATATATTTAATCGAAAGATTTCTTGCAAATATAAACAGTTATAAATAATTGTATGTACATTAATTATCTATCAATATATCTAACAAAAGTTGATAAACAAGGCGAATCGATATCAGTTTCAGAAATTAATTAAATATTTACAAATTATTTTCTACCTAAATCTCAAGATGTTAACTCTTTACAATCTGATTACAATTGGTGCGAACTGAAGTCTCTTCTTAAAATTGGTTCTTTCCACATATTCAGAACAATCTTCAATTTATTTAATTTATACATAATAATTATTGTCGTGCCTAGAAAATTGAAAATTACTAGAGTTATTCCCGTACCAAAATATAAAAATCCAATTTATAGAGATTTTAGACCTATCTCGCTGCTTCTGATTATTTCCAAAATTTCAGAACGCATCATTCTATTTCGCCCATTTATAATCTATTGATAACTGTCGTAAAAAACGAAAGATGTCACTCGTTGACGATGTAACTAAGTAGTAGTGTACGTCAATATTGATGCTTTCAAGACATACGAAACTTTGCCCCGCACAGCACTTTGATTCAGAAACTTTCCAAAACGAATTTGTAATTGTATTGCAAATATTTCTTTTACAGGTACCAATTGTTCTCTTTTAATAAATCCTTCAGTGAACTTTAGTTACATACGGGAAACTAGATTTTTTTAATTTCTTCCTTTTGAACACATCCTTTTGCACGCAAAAATATATCAAATCTGCAAAATAGACAATTAATACAAATCCTCGCTTTGCACAAATTATTATTTTGCCCAAATTTATATGTCAGTTTTATTACAAAATGATTACACATTATTTAGATTTTGCACAAATCTTCATTATACAGAAATATTCAAAAAGTAAGACTTTATAAAAAATAAATAACTCATACAAATTTAGTCAAATTATGCATTTCTCTAATTAATATATTTATTTAAGTATACTCTTTACTTTTCGAACTGTTTAATACATTTTAAGTGACATGTGTTAATTGAACTAAATAATATAGGACTAGCAATTTAAAATAAGTATTTAGCTTATTTAATTACAATGTAAAACTATAATGGTATGAATAAACCACACACAAATAAATGTTAGTAATAAAAAACGAATATTATACAAATGTACATACGCAGAAATAGGAATAAATGTAGGCTATTCATAGTTTTCAACTAACTAATTTTGTAACTTTGAAAAATTACCCCATTAAAATACAGAACAAACTCCAGAAATTGATTGATAGTTAACTTAGATTTAGTTTTTGTTTCAATTAGTGACTGAAAATCATTAAACAGACATTAATAAAGCGCGATTTTTTCACCACTGAGATATCAAAATATTCTTTAATATAATTATTAATTTTTATTAAAGGCAGTGTGCGGATATAGTTATGTATTTATATTATCACCATATACGTATTGTGTTAAATGAGCAGAATTATTGATAAGGTATAAGAAACATCTTATGTATATAAATCAATTTATACTTTATAATTTCTATTTAGTAGATCCCTATTATATATGTTAATTTCAAATGAAAAGGATGTATGCAAACAAAGGGTATATATAGTATGTTCCTCTGATGGGATATATTTTATTTGTCTTTTTTCTGTGCCTACAAATCTTCACTGGAAGCAATTTTAATCCAGGAAATCATAATATAAATTTTTGGGTAATCTTTTTACATTATATTTAATATTCATTTTATTTGAAGATAACGATAAAACTATATACAGGAGAGAAATAGAAAATACTCAAAACTGGACTTCTGACAACGGAAGCACCGTATCTGTTAAAAACACAATGGTTTTTTTTCATTGTATGAGCCTTGGTATGAATGCCTGTGTAAAGTCTGAGTAACAAAATATATACATGTTCTGGTCATCTCAATTTCACGAAAGCATATACATGGACCGAACACATTTGTATTGTAGCTTAACGTGTAAATCTTAATTTTCATGTACAATGTATCATCCACGTCATCAAAAAGTCTTTAAAAAGTCATCAAAAATCACCAAATTCACAATGGCCCCGTTTCAACCTCACTTCGGTCGTGCTACATCACCGCTTATTATTAAGAACAAACTGAATTCCAATAAGTTGTTCCCACCAAAATATTTGCCGAGTTGCTAACTATATTTGCAAAATTGTATAAAATGATTATCATGTTCTCCAACTTTCTAAAATTACTACTCAACGGTCGCAGACTTGCTATTTCTTCTGGTGAAACTGTCAGAAAAAATGTCTTACTTCTTTCCAAGCTGTGATTATCAATCGTGATTAATACAATTATATATATCATATAAATACTTTCTACGTATCCGTTTTTTGTTTTATTCAAACACTACTGCTCTCTTTTTATTGTTTCGCTCTGTTTGTACTTATTGCTATGTATTCGTGTATAATTCCCATTTAGTTTTAATTAAATAAACTTTAAAAAAATACTTTTTTGGAATTATTATCATTATTACTACCTTTAAAATATAAAATCTAGCCTTTAACAATTATACATACTTCTTTTTCGTCTTTTAAACAATTAACGTTACTTTATCAATATAAATTAATTAAACATAGTTAAATTGTCACTATTCTTCTTTTTTACTTTATTTTTAAATAATTTTAATCGGTAAACATGCAATGGAGGGGGAAATAATTTTAATTAAAATATTTTCTATTGCACGCGGAGCTTTAAACAATTAGAAACTCTATTTTTCAATCAAATAATAAGTATAGAATAAACCAATCAATCATTTATAGATATATATTGAGTAGATGTATAGAAACAAAATTCCTCTCGTATTAATTCTTAATGGAGTTTACTAAAAAAAATATTAAATGCACATATATATTATTATTTCACGCAATTCTGAACAATGACTGTTGTTAGCAGATAAAAATGTTACATAAGTCAAAAACAAATGCAATAAAATAAATATTTGGGAAAATTCAAATATTACTAGTGTTGTGTTGCTGAGGTACAAAAGTTATAATATATAGAGATATTAATATTTAGAATGTATAAAATGCATACGTACTAACTAAATATTTGGAATATTTTTTAATCGATTCAAATTATTTGTAATCATTTATACAAATTGTAAATACAAATAAACGTGACAACAACTTTTTACTTTCGTAATCAAAATTATATTTTTTATTGTATTTTTTATTATAAATTTTATATACAAAATTAAAACAGTAACATTAATTTAAAACAAATAATAATAAAATTAAAATTAAAATTAAAATTAAAATTCTACGATTTACTCACCTTAATACAAAAATGAACATATGTATTGCATATACATACTTTCAAAGATATAAACATCAGATTGAAAAACATTAGCTAATATATATATATATATACATACATACATACATATATATCTTCAGTAAGCTATCAAAGAGAGTGATTATTTCCACCAATAATAGGAAAGACATATAATACATCTCTCATACAGGAATAAAATACACTTTAAATAAATGTCAAATATGCACAGAAGGCTATACATTATGTAATAACACTTTTTTAATTTTAATTTTTACAATTCCTATTATTGTGCGTTAGGAAATACAAAAGAAGACCATCTTCTTACATTTAAAAGTTGATTCCTTATGTATTTTATCCTGTTTACACAGTAGCTGACTTTTTCATTACGATTTAAATTAAAATATGTATTTAAAGTCATTATCTGTTTAGTTAAACACGGATCAAAGGTACTGATTCTTTAGCAGTGAGTAGTTTATGAAGCGAGCTTATTTCAACAATTACCCTTTCAATATATGCTTCGATTGGGATTCGAACCCCGACCTCTGGATCTTGAGACACCGTCACGGCCCGCCATTAGCCTTCTGTATAGTGATACTAAAAGATCACTAAATTTGTTTCTTTTCATAATCCATGTTATCTATCATTTTAGATATATTATAAATAGAGTTTAAACTCTCAACCTGACTCGTTTCCTAACTTCGCTAATAGCAATGGAAATTTGGCACCCTCTCACAGGCTTAGAAACATCTACAGCATTTGTCTATGATATCATTACTAGTGTCATGTATACAATAATAAAATAAAACATTCTTCTTCTGATTTATAGTAACCGTAACAATTCAACATAATAACTTAAAAAAATATATAATAATTTTGTTAACATTTTATACATGTTTAATTAAAAAATATATATGGTCTAAATAATCATCAACAAATTATTTAACTCATGCTGTGACATCATTTTTCGTATTCCACAAAAGTACAGTGTGGGGTTTTCGGAGACCCCTGACTTGCTTTGGTTATTAAGTTTTTCAAACTAAAACAAATTAATACTGCCAACTTTTAATCTATTAAAAGTTAAAAAAAACTTTATTTGCTATTTTTTTTAAATAATACATCATTTTTTAAAAGTATATTATGATGAGGTAATACACGTTGATAATATGAAGGTTTTTTTCTGAGTATAATATTTTGTCCACACGAATTAAAAAATTCTACACACTTGAAAAATATTATAGTTTTTGTACATTGTAATAAAATTTAAGATTATATTTAAATTAAAATTAATAATATATCTTCTATACCATCTGAGCATCAGTCGCCAAATATAAATTGACACTTCATTTTCAAGCGAGTCTCTGGCCCCTGAATTCTATAGGTGTCCCTGTTTTTTTAGAATTATATTAAAGTTGTTAAGAAATGTTTCATTTCCTTCAACGATTACTTGAATTTTTATTTGTTTAATGCCTATTCATAAGCATATCATGTTGTAAAATAATACTATTTTTTTATTGTATTAACAGTATAATTACTTTGCTATACCTATTTACAAATATTACTAAAATAATTATTTTATTGAGCGTGTGCCATAGTTATTTCATAAGCACACATTCTTTCCCTTCTTACCGCAACAACACAAGCTATGCACTACAGTTATGCGACCCCGTCTACTCAGAAGCGGATAAAATCATCTATAGGTAAACATACAGGTTACGTAAGTTCGCTAAAAATGGAGTGTTATGTTAATTAAAATCAAAAGTGACATTTTAAATAATGTTCTATATTTTAAATATTACAAATTATTATTTTCTTAAAATATAAAAGATGGTATACATTGTATTTCTGATTTCAGCGATGGAAATATATTATATTGCTGCAAATACTTAACAATTGTTTAAAAATCATGATTTGTGCATTAAAAATTAACTTATGAAAACAATTTTTTATAATTTAAAAGCAGTATAAAATTTATTAAAATTTACCATGCAATCCATCTACAATTGTGTAGTTTTTCAAAATTGTAAAATATATTAAATTAGTAAATGACAAATATTTTATTAATTAGAAATATATTCGAGATGCAGCTGCATGATTTTATTCGGAGTTATGGTTTTTGCCATAATTTATTAGAGTAAGAATAATCCAACTATTTAATTGAATTTTATATTTCTGAAACCGATATAATTATATATTCGAAGACGCCTGACTTATTACCGATTAATATTTTCAAATTAAATTTAGTTTTTATTACATTAATAGACGATTAAATACTAAAGTGTCACATAATATACATTTTTATTAATTTAATTCTAACTACGTTTAATTTAATAAAAATATGTTAAAGTCAAATAAGAATTAGCAATAAAATTATTATTAAATAATCATGGTTTCATATTAACTATAGTCTATTGATGATAAAGATATTCGAACGCTAAACAACATATTTATATATATTGGGAAAGTTATATAAAAGAGAGCTTCCCTTAATATAAAATAACATAAAAGTAAATCATTTAAAAATAAATATTATTGAAGTTATTTTGAATGTTTTATTTTTACTGTATTTTTGAGTGCAAAGAAATAGAAAATACCACAACAGAAAAATGCAATTATTATTATGCGTTGAATTCGAAAATACTGGTACCGAAAATTTTAATCTGCACTTTCGTCTTTTTATATAATGAAGTGAGAAAAATAATTCTATCAAAATTATATTAACTAAAAATATACCTAAATAGAATGGATCCATGTTCTCATGGTCCCATGATTTATGTGTTGGTTAAATTAAAACAACACATAAATCATGAGGCTACTTTGCATATTTATTATTATTTTATTAAAAATTAATAATCGACGTATAGAGTATACTATATATTTTCGATGTGTATCAGTTCAATCTAGTCACCAGCTGTCATTAGTATATTTTACAATATATTGTACATATGCTTCCATATTTTTTTTTAAATAAAAGATAAAAAACAATAGTTGTTTTATTATTAGAAGATTCTTCATAAAAAGATAATAAGTGTAAATGTATTCCGTTGAACGTATTATATTTCTAGGAAGACATTCCCATACACCACGGTTTGATAAATAATACCAAATTACCTTACAACGTATGAGGAATGAATTTTTTTCTTTTCTTTTTCCAATGTTGCTTGTAATCTCACTAATTATATTGCAAAAATAGAAAATTTGAAAAATTACAAGTTTCTTTGGATAGTAAACAATAAGGACTATTATATTCAGTAAGAAAATATTTCAAACAAATTAGGAAAAAATACATAATAAACCCACTACTATTTTAACAATAAATAAAATTAATACAACTGAATCAAGCATTAGTACAAGCATTACTAGAATCATTAGCACAAGCAGTAGTACAAGCATTTGTACTAAAAAAAGTAATACATAGTGACAATAAACATGCTATCAATAAAATTGTAATAAACATTTAAAATCAATCTCACACTGAAAATCCGTTCCATAATAACAGATATTTCCGCTTTCTTCCATTCTTTTGACAGTCCAGTATCCCTTTCACACGGTGAACTTCTTCCAAATATGTAAACAAATACGACAAATACATGACTGATTTAATAAATACGGTAGTTTTAATGCTAAATATAAAATATACATACTGCCTGGCGACAACAGACACTTGGGATGAATTGACACTTTGGTTACCATTGGCAGTGGAAGCTTTTGATGGATTGATGCCATATATGTAGTTACTTGCATTAATGAAAACTTGCGATAAATAGGGACCTTGGCGGTTATCGTCGACAGTGGAAACTTGCGATGCATTGATGCCTTAGTTACCGGCAGTAATATAAACTTGAAATGAATAGGGACATCGGCTACTCGAGGCCGTGAAAACCTGAAATGATTTGAGTACTTTTAAGTATGATTTGAGTATGATTTGAGTGGTTATCAGCAGAGTTTGAGACCTTCCATGTAATTAAGCTTCGGTTACTGGCTGCAATGGAAGCTTGTAAATTGCCCTCAATATTGATGTTTATAAGAAATAGGCATTTACAGAATGTAAATATATTTCAATTAAACATTATCAGTTTATATATTCTTACCAAATTCAATATCATCAACTGATTTTCCGTGATTTAAAAAAGATTACCTGGAAAGCAGTATGAAGTAAATTAAGTAAAAAATAAAATTGACAGTAAACATATTAAAAGTTAAATTACAGTTTAATAATATCGGAATACTTTTCTATAATATTTCGAGTCCGGTCTTTCAATGACTAAACCCAATTCAATCGTCAAGTCCGTTATGCTGCTTATACTTGCTTATTAGGGAGAAGATATTGACTATTCTTTATATAAGCCTTGGCGACAAGCATTTTGGCGAGAGCATCTTTCACCTCTGGAATTATCGAAACTGGGAACTGGTCTGTTATTTTTATCCACTATCATTATCAGTCATAATTTGTAATTTTCTAGATTGAAACTATTACGTTAAAAATAATATTAATAAATTTCATTTTTGCTAAGTGATCCATGTAGTATAATCACTCTTATGTAGAGTATTTTAAAAGTCAGAGAGCATATCAGTTAACTCCTTATTTTCTTTTTTTGCTATCCTCCGGCACTCTATAGAGTTTTTTTTCTGTTATACCAGATCTATCCTTGGCACATCTGCGATTGAAAAAAAAGTTGTAAACTAATTATGGCACTCAATTCAACAAATACATCAGCATTTGATAAATTCTAATCGATTTTAAGTTTGTTGTCCAAATCTATTTAAATGCAGATAAGTTTTCGGCTAACCGGCTATTCACAAAGCTTTTTTAAGCTTCTTATTTTTACGTTCTAAGTATATGCGTAAATATTTGTTGGCTACTCATATTCTAATAATTCTGGCATTTTTTTCAATTCAAGTAATCTCATGATCTAATACTTTTTCCCCATTTTTAACCTAAGCAAAGCGAGATGGTTTACTCTTTGTGTGAAATGGGGTATCGTCATTATTTTCGATATTCTCAGCATATTAGCAAACATCACAAACTGTTTTAAGTATGGTGTTCTATTTGGCGCTTGTCAAAATAATGTTAATAACATATACTTGTAATTATACATATACGTATACATACATATACATATACATATACATATAATTGTATATAAATGCGTTTTAATTAAAATATTATTTATAATAATAAATATAATTAATAATAATTACCATTACTACTATTAGTAATATGTGATATATTAATTTTTTCAAATCATACAACAGGTATTATTTAAAGATTAACCCGTTAAGTACGGGCGTGCCACATGCTTGGAAGAAAACTTAATATGTACTAAATAGGATTGTCTATATTGACAATATATTGACTATTTTATTGTCTAAATTTTTTATTATAATAGATCAAATAAGTACGACACTTTTAACAAGTATAAACCTATGTAGCATCTAATATGTTATCCATAACATTATAATGTACAAGTATTAAACAAAATTATAACTGCCCTTATCGGTTCCTATATATATTAAATTATGTTATTATGGTATTATGGTAGTATTATATTATATTATTTAACACATCATTCTAAGTTTAGGAAATTAATTGTTTACTATTTTACTGTTTCAAGCATCGATTTGTATCTTCTGTATATTCCTTCTATTCCGTATATAGTTATGCTTGAAATTTAACTGCAATGACTACTTTAAAGGATATTGTTCAAACAAAAATATATAAAACGCTGTGCACAATTGTTCGTAAAACAAAGCTTTCAAATAATTTGTTGATTTTTTAAAACTGTGGATTTTATTAAAAAATGAGTAACAATCAGTAACGATGAATTGATGTCATAAGCATTAAACTCGAGTTGGATTAAAAAGCTGCATCGCTATACAGTAACATAATATATTTTATAATAATGTTTTTATAAATACTGCAAAAACAAATAAATGTATGTACAAATAATACACAGGCGCGTAGCTAGCAATTTAAAAGGGTGGGTAGGATATTTCTGAAAAATGCATGCTTTCTATTTTTTTAATGAAAAAGTATATAACTTTTCAAGTATTCTTTGAGTATAAAAAGTGATATAAAATCATGATTCAGTAATGTAATATGAAATATTATTTTATAAAAAATATTATACATAGGCTCCCTCGTATAGGTAAAAGGAATTGAGGTACCATACCTAAGTAATTGGAATTAAATTAAAATATACACAGAGTAAACGGGTTTCTAATAAATAAATTTATGTACATTTGTCATGTAGAAAAGTTTGTCAATTCCAGTCACTTAATTTATACGCAGAAATAAATTGAACTAAAGATCAGTGCTTATATTATATAGAATTATTAAATGTTACTCATTTAGTTAAAAGGTTTTTCATCACAACCTTTCGTGGGTCAGCAACTTTGTCATAATGTATAGAATATCCCCTGTGGATGTTCATCAAAGCAAGTGATGACAGGCGCTGTGTAGTCATAGATGAACGTAGCCATGTTTTCAATCTGCGCATCGTGGAAAATGTACGATCACACTCAGCAGACGTAACGGGGAGTGTACATGCTATTTTAATGAGTATGTACAAATTTGGATGCCTTTGTTTGTTGCATTCTTTAATTGATTGTGCCAAAGAAGTAGGTCTATCCCTTTCTTCCAAAGCCGAATATTTATTCTTCCATAGTCGAACTTCTTGGTCGATAACTTCAGAATTGGGCAAGTCTTCCTTGAAGAAATGAATGACTTCTTCAAGGTCAAAGTCTTTGAAAGTGCATAAAACAGACGGTACTAGGTACAAAAAATTTGATACGCGTGTTGAAAATTTGTTTAACTGAAAATTCATTTCGGCTATGAAAGTGTCCAGTAAGGGTATGGCAATTGCTCGTCGATAAAACTCCTCTGGCGTTGTGGCAGACACATTGTTTCGATGCATTTGACGAACGGCACAACGTGGAATGGATGGGCTGATTGATAACTTTTCAGCCATTCTCTCTGCTTGCCGGTATATTACTGAAAATTCTTCATCGACGGATTCTCGAAGATTCTTCATGCCGGATATGCACGATTGAACTTCATCATATGCTGACACAACGTCCATTGCTCTCCTTTGGGGCTTCTGTGTGATGCGAACCAGTGGGTGCAACAATCGATATAAACATATTATTCCAACAATGAATTCGAAATTTGCGATGGAATTTATAAATAAGGTTGCTTCTTTTTTGCTGTTGGAGTCCCAGCCATTCGTGTAAATGTCATCGAAGGTAGAAATATCTGGGTGAGTTCCATTAATAACTTCGAACGCCTCAATAATGTGTGGGATGGCGAGATAGAAGTGTTCATACGATACATCGCGTTTGGTCCATCTTGTTTTACATATCCCAATCAGAACACTTCTGCTATTAAAGTTGTAGCAGCGTTGTTGGGCAATGTGTTCCAGAAGACTCTTCCGTTTCGGAGAGTTATTGAAGTACAACTGGACGTTTTTGAATATGTCCTGAATGTTTTCTATTATATCGATGTTCGACGCCTGGGATAAACACAAATTCAGGTTATGTGAGCTGCAATGAGTTACAGTGGCTTTTGGTGCATGCTTGGTTATGATCCTGATGCAACACCAGTTTTTTCTGACTGCATGTTAGGTGCCTCATCAAAGCATTGTCCGTAGCATTTCTGCACATCGAGACCTTTTTTTCCCAAGAATTCTAAAATTGAATTTCCAATATAGGAGCCAGTTATTCTCTTTAAATCAATAAACTGCAGAAACACTTCCCTTATAATCATCATTGGCATCGATAAAAACGGAGGCAAATCGATAAAATCATATCGTTACTGGCCGTAACTTAACATCTGCGAGTGAAAAGAACCCAGCTTCTTGAATTTCTTTAATTAGATCAGCCTGGATTGTATAGTTACCAATCACATAAATCAACTCATTCAGACTAGTTGGCTTGTATGTCAATCTCTTTACACATTGGGCCTCCTGCAAGTGATTAGCTAGTATTGGATTGTAAGTTGCAATTTCCTGTAGTATTGCTAAAAAGTTTCCAGCATTTTCTTCGGTTGTATTAACTAGATCTTTGCGATGGCCTCTGAACGCCAGCCCTTCCTTCCCAAGAAGATGAACCACACGAGCTATTATTTTTTTTTTAAATTACGGGATATGTTTTATATCTTTCTGATACGGTTGCATACATTTGTGCAGGTAGCTTATTCTGTCTATATATGTGTCTATTTATGCCTACTAAAAAATATTGTCACTAATAAAAAAGGAACTCTGTTGAAAAAGGGCGGTTTATCGCACCCAACGACCCCCCCTAGCTACGCGCCTGTATTGTCTCCTGTAAATTATTTTAAGGCTTCTTTTTATGCACCTTTATTAATCACTTTTTTTATTTTGTTTTTTTACATCATCTTCCAAAATTCATAAATAATTTTTTAATCAAATTAACAATAAGATTAGATATTATTATATTTATATAAATTTATATTGTCATCACATGCAGGCGCGTCGGAACGTTTTAAAAAGTGGGGAGGGGGGGCTGTCATTGTAATGGGACCTTGATCAAAATTGATTCTAGAATTATAGGGCATAAAACTGCAAAAATCCTTTGAAAAATAATATGTTTATTGAAATTATAATTTTTTTTACAAAAAGTGGGGGGCCTAGAGATACTCAGACCTCCCCAGGTTAAAAAGTGAGGTGGGCTGGAGCCCCCGGCCCCCCCACTTCCGACGCGCCTGACATGTATAATAAGTACCCACCAACTACTTAATTTGATTAAATGTATATGAAAAAATTGAACAACTATTTCAAAACATGCGAAATACTGCTAATATATTATAAATAATAAGCAGGGTAAAGAATGGATTTACTGTGTTGCAGATACTTTTAGTTGCAGTAAAATTACAATGTCTTTGAGTTTTAGACATGAAAGTTGAATTAATATCTATAAAATATCTTATTTTATAGGGTGCGCTAATTGTACTTCTGGTAAAGTTAGAAAATTTGTAAGAAAGGTAAGAGAAATAAATTATTTACAAAGTTGCAATAAACATGAACAAAGTGAAACTTGGAAAGAATTTGTTTGCTTAAAAAGTATAAAGGTAGCCTACCGATATGTTATATATTTAGAATAGTTCATATAATAATTACACTATAGGCCTGTTAAGTTAAGTTAAGTAACGTTAAGTTCCAACAAAAACTATCAAATGTAGGCCTACATCTATAATCACTTTGGATTCCACTATATCGTTTCAATTCATTGACCATATTCACATTTGCTATATGAAAATCTTGCATCCGCCACTGTAATAATATAATATTCTATAGTCGATTTAAACCTCTAAATATATTTTTTAAAGAAATAGGTTAATTAAAATATTTTAAATTTCATTATGATATTTTATTAAAACTATTTATAATATTATTTATAAATTATATATTTGATGCTTTTATATTCGGAAAACAGATTTAACTATTTATTATTTACATTTATATAAATTTTACATGCTATTTACTTAATACTAACAATAAAAACATTTCCACCCTTGTGGACATTGTAGTATATGTGTTAAAAAATACAATGTATTTAAACGCGTTTAAACACTTTTTGACGATTTAATTATTTTTAAAAAT
Organism: Coelogynopora nodosa; assembly: GCA_034780555.1. NCBI lineage: Eukaryota > Metazoa > Platyhelminthes > Proseriata > Coelogynoporidae > Coelogynopora > Coelogynopora nodosa. The sequence continues at coordinate 3,196 of JAUZND010042778.1, read as the reverse complement.
TACCATATATTTCGTTAAATATAGGTTAATTATAGTTTCTGACATAATCGATAGAGAATTAAAAGAACTTTAATTGTTCTTTCATGACGAAGTGATCAATTAATATTTATTGCTAAACTAATTTGATGGTCTTAACCGACATACTTCTTATATGCTATGTAACCTATAATTATAGTCACTGATGCTGAATTAATTTGTTGAATTTGTTGGAAAATTTAATAAATTTATAACTTTGTATGATCAATTGAACCCGGAACCTTCAACAGTTTTAGATATAAAGAGTAATGTCTATAAAATTGCCGGAACAAAAACAAAGAATAAATAATTACGTTGTAAATTTTCAATTCAGAAGTACATTTTCCATTGTAGCTGTAGAATAAATACTTTATTAGAACAGAAAATAAACCAAACATTGTTATATTTGATTACTTATTTATAAAAATTAGTAAAAGGTGAAAATAATATATGCATATATTTATGCATATAAATAATTTGTCTTTTGTGTCTGTTTTCAATCTTTCTTCCTGCTTTACTTTCACTCACAATAAGTCACTAATAGGCCTAGTAATAATAGGTCTCGTAATATTCCTCTTTTTTCTCCATATATATGCACAGTAATATAAATTAGTTAATATACCGTAGACTTCTATATGTAATGTTATATATATCTGTATAAATAATTGATTATAATGTAACCAATTTAGTCTCTGTCTATTTTTTTAATGTAAAAATATTATAACTTAGCCGAGTTGATACGTTCAATTGTAATTAAGATTTGTGTAGTAATAGAAAAAATTATACTAACATAAAATATAAATAATGTTGTGGTGTTATTTGCAGGATAGAAGAAAAAAAGCTAATTAAAGAAGCTATACCAATGATTCTAAATAATGACATTAATGTCAATATTTAATATCTTTGAGCTATAGTAAATTTGGAAGCTATGATTTGGAATTCGAAACGTTATAGAAGGGACAGATAAGAAAACTAATTATTTTAAATGTCGGATGAGGGCAGAATGGAAGATATAGGCCTACAGATCATATAAAAATATAAATAGGTTTATTATTTATGCTTTGTTGATGGGCACATCATCAGTATAGCTAGATAGATAAGGAAAATAATACGCATCATAGGAAAAATAATTTGACATGGTGACATATTACTTTATTGGTGATTGCTTGTTTATATATGTACTGATTAGGATAGAATTAAATAGATTCCATATTAAAACCGTGTCGTATTTCATATTTAGCGACATATATGTTTTGGTTATGTTCTGCTCGTACAATGTATAAAGGATTGTATAAACATAAAAAGCGTAAAATTAAAATATTTTCTTGATATATTATTTTTCTATATATAATTATGTGGCATACCCCGTTATTAATAATATCAATTGTAGATTGCAATTCACGCTTTTGTCGGGATATATATATATATTTTTCTTAATTAATTAGTCGCCATTGGCTTAAACTAATCAATAGATTACTAATTAATTAAGAAAAAAATATATATCCCGGCAAAAGCGTGAATCGCAATCTACCCTTGATATTGATATAATTAATTATTATGTATCAGTATTTTTCACCAAATAATAATTTTTTTCAATATGAAGACAAATTAAATTTTATATATATTTTTTATTTAATTATAAATTTTAACAAATTAAAACAATCTGCATCTATGGCATATATAGTCTATCCCTTAATGGTTGAGTGATATAATTTTTCAGACGATGATATTTGTTTTCATCTCTCCAACTTCTTCCATTCATAAAATTTAATCATTGAATATTACTTAAACTGTTCGTAAAGTATAATTAAGTCTTTTAAGCCCTTTTGATACCGTAAAACATGTTAAATTATTAAAAAATTGATTTATCAGTTTGAACTGCAGTTGTAGTAATAATTTGCATATAGTTATCTATAGTTATTTTATAGCATAGTTATGATAATGTTGTAAAAAATTCAAAGACTTCAGATTTGTCTGTTTTATTAATTAATTTAAAAAACAAATAGAAATTCACTTTATTTTAGAAATATTAATTAACAAATATATGCATGTGTTTGAATCATTATTTTTTGTTGAATATAATTATATTTGAAAAAAGTAATGTTATAAAATTACGTATCCAATTTCGGGATTATAAATATAAACGTGATAAGAAATATTAAAAAAACAAAATGATAATATATAACTAAGCACTTTGTGATTATCGCTATTATATATTACATATTTTTTCTTAAAAAATAAATACTTTACTATGCAAGAAATTAACTATAATATTTACGGTTTATTAAAATTATTATTGACATCCTTCCCTCCAAGTCCAATCTCTTGAATTTTAATGAATTTTAGAACGGTTTTAGATTCTTTTTCCATGGCATGAACTCGTTTATTATTCATTAACGATATTTTTAATTATTCTTGTTAATTAATGCATCTATTCGTAAATACAGTACTGAATTCGTTTGTTTATTATTTAATCTTATTTTATCAACCTTGTCTTTATTAATTAATTAATGTATTGTACATTTATATAGTTCTAAATATATTCATTGATTGGATTCCGACAATGTCCAGTAGCCTATACTGCAAAATAAGTTGGTTAAATGCATAGAGAGATTTTCAATTTTAAATAAAATTTAACAATATTTTCTCAGACTTAATGGCATACATAACGTTTTCAACACATTCAGAGACAGATTCAAATTGAAACTAAAACAAATTCAATTGTCACATTAAGCCACAGATTCAGAGACATTGTCATTAAAACAGAAACTAATTGATTTAATGAAATACATTAATTAAACATATAATACTCATATAATATACAATATGTATAAATGTTGAAATGTATTAATATTAATTTATTAATAATAATATTTATCTTATTTCCAATTTAACTGAAAAAGTATAAAAACAATTTTTTTAGACTTGAGTTCAAATTTTAAATTATCTTGTATGCCCCCTAAACATTAGTTTAAATGTGTCGCTTTGTGTCATTTTGGGGACCCATAACAGATTAGCCCCATATTCAGCAACACATTCAAAATTGTGTTGCTATATGTTATTACAGGGCTGGAAATAAATAACCGATACAAGTCTTTTTTGCCAGTATTTTTTGCCATAATTTTATTATTATGGCAAGTATCCGATACAAGTATGTTTCACTCAGGTATTTCATCAATCA
>JAUZND010042777.1:0-43773 GCA_034780555.1 Coelogynopora nodosa | reverse complement strand
TGATGTTTTTGCTATACATATTTCACTTGTGTAAATACATACATATATTTAAAAATCCGCAAGGACTTTTGACTCACTTTTGACATTTCTCGCGTTTGCCTATATATTATTATATGTCTTTTTTATTGCTATTAAAATTAATTATTTATTATGAATGTCAAGAATGCATTATTTGTGGAGACAATAAAATGATGATTTTCATATAACTTTATATTAGTTGAGATTTTATATAAAACAATTAGACAATCATAATTATTCAAAATAAATTTACAATAACAAATAATACCTAGGTGGGGTCCAATAGACTCACCGATTTGAGGGTTAAATGCTTTATTTCATAATTGTTATAAAAAAACGTTTGTATAATAATGCTTCATATGAATGAAGTTGAATAATGGTATGCTTATAGAAAGTGCACATTATAATCAACATAATTAAAGACAAGTAGCCTATTGCTACCGGTCAAGATATTATTTTGCTTTGAGTACATGAATTTTATAATAATGTTCATTGTCTATTTTTAGCCATCTATCTGTATTGTCAGGAATGGGTGCAAGAAATATCGGCGTAATTATTACGTAATATTTATTGTATTAAAGCTTTTACCAGATTAAATTAACCCTTCGATTGGTTGCCTTAGAAAGATGTAATTTGTTACGACATACTTATTTTCGGCTCCTTTAATGCAGTTGGCAACTTTTACTGGACAAGTAATATAGATAGTAGCTGCCAGAATTGGTAAGCATTAAGTTATACACAGACTGAAAAACAGTTTATTTCCTTCAGACGCACGGATGTACGCGACAATGAATCCAGCCAACTACAATCCCTCAGCCTTCTACTATTCGAGCCTGACCCCAGCCTCGGCGACATCTGCAGCCGGAAATCCGGGCAATCTCGGTGCGGCCCACTCCCATCTGACCCACCCCCTGAGTGCCTACGTGGGCACCCCGCATGTCCAGACCACGGCGCCACCTCAGAGCCATCAGTCCTACTCGAGCTATACATCAAGATCACAACAGGCTTCGGTGGCGAACAGGAATGGCTACAGCGGGGACTCCAGTGAACACAACGGAGTGAGTGTTGATCGAACATTTTTGGAATTTAACCGTTTTTAAAAATTGAAAATAGAGATTTAACAGTGTAACTTTCATTGTTAGTAAACCAACTGAAAAGTGTCTTGCAGATTGAGGCATTTTATTATTATCTAAACATAGTTTGATCTAACCTAACTGAATAACTTATTCCAAAATCATGTAAATGGCCTATAAAAAAGCCTTAATTAACTAAAAGTAAAACAAAACATATCAACATTTTCTTTAGCGTCTAATGTAATTTATTTGATCATTTCATAATAGTATTTTCGGATATTTTTTTTGAAAAATTTTATAAGAAAGTAATGACATATATGTGATTTTTTGTGGTCGAAATTTTTAATAATGTACTTTTTATATGTACTTTTTATAATGTAATTTTAGTGAACCGTTTCCGTACTTTAATATTGGTTGATTTTTTAAAGTTTTCAATGTCAAAAGTTGATATGTCTAATTTTTTAAAACAAGTTGTAAATAACATTAACTGAGCTTAAAAAATATAAGAAATAAATACAATTAATAATTTTTATTAATACTATTTGAATTAAGTAATCGATTAGCTATTTAGCGATATTATAATAAGACATATAAACACAGACTAACCTGTTTTTAAGCAAAACTATTTTACTCTAAAAACCATTAATACTTTAAACTTTTAAAATTGGACTCTAAAATACTTAATTAATCAAGCTTTTTTCGTCCAGTAACAGAATCATATACGAAAAGTTTTCCTTATTTCTATAAAATTATATTTATGTTGATAACGATTAAAAAGCCTACTTCTGATAAAATCTGTTTACTAAAAAATGACTATCAATTTTAATCATGTCATAATAAAACAATCATCAATAACGTACATTTCCCAGTATGGAGCCATATGTCATCTTTCAACTTATTGATTCCCCGGTATCTTGATCGTAGAACTGTATTATGTTCCATTCTCAAAGCTAAACAAACACGCATATTTCCATGGCTATAATATCGATTCGGAACTTAACTATATACGTGGTGCTTGGTGGTCGAGTTAACTACATTTGAGTCAAATACTAGACTCGACCAGCACAGCACACTGACTAGTAAACAGTTCTAATTTATCAGAAAATAATGCTGGTTCATGTTTGCCAAACTCCTATGTTTCTAATCAAACAGAGCCAATATTCATTCTTCTTACCCTTAAAGTTAGTGAGATTTCCGGTCGGTATATGAAATTTGCTATACGTTGTTGGCGGGGATTTAAAAATGATTTCTTGCCTCTTCAATATATTTGGGCAAACTGAACAATTAAGTTCCCAATATTCTCTCCGCTGCTTTACTTATATTCCACCTATTCTGGAAAGTCAGAAAAATAAGGAGAAAAATGAAGAAACTACAAAGTAGCAATGATAAGAAAACTATTAAGCCAGTCTAACAGCATAGCTCCAATTGAGTGAGTATATTATTAATAAGCGGTTATTTAAAGGGATATATCCCTATTTTTTAATGTGTTTTAAAAACCATTACTTTAGCCATGACTCATTTTATTAAAATCAATATTATTTTATTTAATATGTTAGTATTAGGTAATAATATGAAACAATATCATAGAATTAAACAAATATATAGGTGTACTGATTATATTGTACTACGAGCGGAACTTAAAAGTATTATTATTATTATAAAAGTATTGATTATTTTTTTAGATTTTTTTTATAATTATGGTTTATTGTAGCAAATTTTATAACAGATCACGTGATGCCAGTAAAGTTTCTACCGAATCACAATAATTATGTATATATTGCAAAAATAGTAGCAGGTTATGATTCATATTGATAATTGAGTAATATTCAAGTTAATTACGTTTTACTATCAACATTAAGACATTAAATTATTATAGTTTAGGAAGTAATGTTTACTTTAGTTACACATTTTAAAAATAAGATAAAAGAATATTCAAATACCATATTCATACACCAATCTTCCTATATGAGAGAATCTTTAGGGAAGGGTCCCTATAGTAGCTAAATTTTAATACAAAAAAACTTGTCATTTCCATTAGAATAAAAGAAATGTAATTGAAAAAATTGTTTCGACACAATATTTTAATTTTATACCGATATTATTGAGTTGTTACATATCTGTATGTTTCGAAGCGTTCTGAGAACCAGAAAAAGTCTTTTTAGTTGACCATATAATCTGGACCAGCCCAGACCACAATATAAATTTATATATAATATCTGTAATTAATCGATCTTTCGGAAACTTAAAAGAATTCTTAAAATTTTATAGCTATATATTTTTCAAATTTTCAGATCATTCTAACATGGATGGATCCCTTGTATTTGCATGTTTAGGCTGTATACATCAATTAGTGTGTATCATGTACTGTGTTTACATGCATGTTTCTCACAGTACAGCTCAATTTATTGTACTACTTCTTTGAATATAAAACAAAGAAACTAAATAAATAAATAATAGCAGCATACTTAGCTTAAATAAACCAATTGTAACTATATCTAGATATGTACATTATATGAAGATGATTGAGTATAATTTATTTTTCAATGAGTTACGAGATCTAGTTTGATCCGAACTGGTTAATAATATCGACTTTTGATAAATCAATAACTAACAAAATCAGTAACATAGTAGACCAGTTATATACATGCAAGAAACAACCATTTTTATGAATCTGATACTATTGGAGGTCAGGATAATAAAATGCCATATTTTTAATGCTTCACAAAATGCCATATTATTATTTAAAAAATTCCCTAATCTAATTTTTTTTGAATATATTACTTATGTAGCAATATATATTTTGCATAAATATTAACTTCTTATTGAGGACAGTTTTTTTTAAATTAATATTTTTCTATTTTTATGGGCTGTTGAGCGAACCTACTCCAGATTATGCTACATATATGAATTTGGTTTATTCTTCCAAAAAATAAATATAAATTGTTTCGTGTCTATAATTCAAAAATAAGTTATAATAATAATATTGTATTTCGAAATTTCCAAATAGTAAAAATTAAAGGCATTTCACGTAATAATATTTTTTATGTCAAATTAAACGCAAACATATTTTGTTTACTGGCTCCAAAATTCAGCTTCATCGGTGGAATCCTTTTTGAATCGCGAAAGATCACAATGCGCATTATATAAGATTTGACAATGTATATCTGCAAATAGAACAAATATATCAATATACTTATTTTTATGTACAACTATTGGAATCTGATTTTTTATATTTTTACAACTTTTAATAAGACGATTTATTAATTAACTTATTAATTTACGTCAATATTGAATATGAATTTTTAATGTAAATCTAAAAGAAATATAGATAAACATATTTGTTAAATATAACTCTAATAATGGTTACATTTGTCAAATATAATGAATGTTAATATTATATTCAGCAGAAGTTATACAAGTATTTGTGTATGTACATTGGTGTACACCTTAAATGTATTCTTATTTTATTATTTACAATCAAAATTATTATTAATCTATTGTATATATTGATGAAGGGTCTGGCCGACGAACAAAAACACATTTTTCCTGCGTTTTATGTTCTATAAGACTAATCGCTTAAAAAAAGTATACTAAATGTTTTGTGTTTCATTGAAGTGTGATTTCAAAATAAAAAATCCAATAAATGGGTAGGTCGAATTAATCGTACTCTTTGAATTATGATGAGGTTGATTCATTTTAGAATTATGTATACATTGTAGCATCTTTCCGGATGCATTGTTTAAATTAAAAGTACCACATTTAACAGCACAAAACAATGGTACCCTATAACCCAGCACCTAGAGCAGAGCATATGCAGTATATACTAGCTGTGTGACAGTCATATTTGGCCATCTTAAAGTCAGTATAGATGCTGCCTTATTAGATATTATATCTTCGTTTTCAATTATTTTATTAGTAGAAATGGGCGCCATTTTGAATTCAAGATGGAGTCTTACTGACCCGGACCCAGACCATGTGACCAACTCTGGACCTACACTTACCATAATCCAAAGTCAAAATTAGTGTACATATCAGTGCATACTTAACGCTATAGCCAGCTCCTGCAGTATAGTAGGTAGAAATGTGAGCTTAAAATATTTATAAAATGAATAATTTGTTCTTTATCTTTGGCACAGAGGGAATTTCTTAAACCATATTTGTTACTTTAAAAAAATGGAAAGCGATCGAAAGAAATAAACCATAACGTGTTTTAATAAAGTGTTTTAATAAAGTGTTTAATAAAGTGTTTTATTTAGAAACGGTTACATATTTCTGTACAATTCAAGTGTTCAAAAAATTATAAAGTATTTTAGGTTAGTATATGGGTCAACAAATTTAATGTGTGCACATTGATTCGATATATAAACAAGATGTTATACAAAACTAATTCAAAAAATCTTCTAAAGTCAATACAAAATGGTTTCTAAAAGTGATTTTGATGTTTCGTTTGGATATGTTCAATCCAGTCGATATAAAATAGGAAAATATAAGTTTTTACATAGTTTATTTTAGTAATTTTTACTGTAAATTTTTAACAATTATGTTAACTATTGTTGAATGCCTTTTAAATAATCAGTATAAAATAAATATTACTTTATTGACAAAAATTATCTGGATTTTTCAATTTTATTACAGGCTTATAAACAAACATAATATTTATAAACCGAAAAACCGTTTGGTAACTAAAAAAATGTTTTATTAACCTCAATGGTCCCAAAATGTCATTAAAATTTATTATTCTAATCTTCATTGTAATAATATATACAAATGTTGTACAGATTAACAGTAATAAAATATGTTGTATCACATATCATGATTTAATGAATTTGTAGTTAACTAATATTTAATGAATAATTAAACTGTATAATATATTATTAAATTTAGAATAAAAATAATATATATTTAAATTAAACTTTAAAGAAAATGGAATGAGAAAACAAAAACAGTCTGAGCAACAACTTCAGACGTTTTCGGTTTCACAAAAAAAGCAAATCGCAATCAAGTACCTATTGTACTAGTTTTTAGTTGTTGCGCAAAATTATTATGTTTTAATAAAATGTTAGTTATGCTTATAATACGTGAGTATTATTTCATTACAGTTTAGTCATTATAATTCCAATAAATATATATGTTATACTTATTATATAAATGACACGTTACTACATGTACTAGAGTTCAGTAATTAAGGAGGTTCAGTAATTAAGGAAGTTATTTACTATTCGCACTTTATTTTCGTCTTAAAATTCAATTATTTAAAATAAATATTCAAAAGTTTGTTACATTTTTGAAAACTGTTTAAATTTCTACTTTTTTAAAGCTACATTTTGAATATATATTTTTAATAGCTTTTTTGAAGTTATATTACACGGAAAATCTATTTATTAAATAATTGTATGAATTTTTTATTCAAATATACTTTACCGAATACAAACAAAATTGTTCTATTTGCAGATATACATTGTCAAATTCTATGATACGGATGATTTTGAAAATTTATTCGACAATATTTTAGTGTTATATTTAGTCACATTCACACGTCCATAATTTAAAAGTAATATTTTCAATTTATAATTTGACAAAAATGTATAACTATGTAGAGTTATATAAGATACGAAAATATGAATTCGGTGTAGATACGAACATTTCGGTATACAAAAACTCGATATTTATAATGTGACCTTATATTTTAAGATAATACTACCTTATCAAACGAAAGCGAAACTATTTATAAAGTTATATTATCACAAAATATAAAACCTTACAACATTTTCGTAGCAACTCCGCATAATACTCTACATATAATTTAATAACATACTACGCATAAACTATAATTTTATTAAATAAGGAACTTTTACGATGTCAGTTATATATTGTTTTATATTGTACATTATTTTTGGTCCCGATAATATAAACAGAAAATCTTTTTTTATTTTAGCCTTATAATTGCAATAAACTCTACGATTTTTATATTGACTCAGGAAATGTAATGAATAGCCTATGTCTTTCGTCGAAGTCAAAGTAGCAAAGTTGTGGTTTCGTGGTCCTATTTTAGGACAATTGCATTAACCTTTGTGTTTTTTGTATTAAATTTATGCTTAGCAATAATCTCACTTTATGAGAAAAATAATTACTTTAATATTTATATTTGCTACATATAGTTTTTATTATGTAGACTAACTAAAATGTTATTAAATGTAGGTCTTATTTATTTGTTGTGGTTAGAAATAACCATCTAAATGTTATTTAAATCCTATATTTTAAAATATTTTAGGTTATACTCAAAAGTTACATTTGAATTGTTAAATTAAATTCACCAATTCAAACATTTTAATTAAATCACACATAAATACAATGTTAAATTCAACTTCTTGAGTTTTAATGTAAATACGAGTACTAATGTTTTCAAATTAAATTAAAATTTATTTATCTTTTAATTATCTCTATTTTACATTATAATGCTAATATGTAAAGCTCCAAATAATTGTACCAAAGAAGTGGTATTGTAAAATTACTACTAAAAGTTTAAAGATGTAGTAAATTATTATTATGCGAATTTTTAATAAAAGGAGGAATTTATTTAAAAGACATTATATGTCTACATACATCGTATAAAGCGAGAGCATTAAATAAAATATTGGAAATGGTTTCGTACAAGAATTTGTGTCAGTTTGTAATGCAACTTACAGTTCCAAAACAAATACATTAAATACTTTCACTAATGCCACCAGAATACTGATAATTAATATATAGTTATTTGTTCACAATTATTTTATATTGTACTACTCATCTTTTTAAATATATAATAATCAATGATATTATGTTCTACTTAGTTTATACTAATATATCGTATAGTAAATAATATATTGCCTTAAACCGCTCGCTTTATCCAAAAAATATTTCATCATCTTTGTGCTTACTCAAATATATTTCACATATTGGCACTCCATTTAAAAACTTTTCATGTTGAAAGCATTAATAATTTTAATATTTAGTAAATAATGAAGTATATTTTAAAATATTAAATGTGAAAATTATTTGCACCGAATTTTAGAAAATGGTGTTTCTTCAAAATCGTATCATACATTACACAACATCTGACTTATTCAATAATGATATAAATGTAAATTTTTCTAATTTTAATATCATATTTATGTTAAAAATTCACCTTAAAACTGTAATTACAGTTACAATACTAAATTTCAAGAAAATATTAAATATAAAATAAAAATATATTATATTATGTTAACGTGTATAAAATATGATGTGGTAGGTTCCAATTACGATAAATAATGTTGTGATATATTAATCAAACTTCAAGAACGAATGTTTCATTTAATTGAACTTGTACATTTTGGTATGTGTATTAATTTTCTGACAGTATTGTTTTATATAAAATGCGAATTTATAGGAGCTACCATACCACCAGATACCATGTAATAAAAAGTGTTTTATTGACATTAGTAGCAGAATACTATTTATTTAATGGAACCAATAGTAATGGTCTCCATCATCAAAGCTAGCATTATACAATACATACACAGGCCGATTAAAAGGATTCCTATAAAATTCGTATAGACTATGGTTTACTATAATCTATAACTAAACGTTTGCGTTTTCTCTCTTTAGATAGAAACCAATTATAAGCACACTTTTAATACAAAAAGATTCGGTGTTGTTAGATGCTGTTTGAGAATTCACTGATTACCCCCCACCCCTCTAGTTAATTGTGAATTGTAGTTTTATGTTCATTATTTGTGCTGCTCAGAGCGGATACACGCCATTAAAGTAGGATTATTTCATCACAAATCACTTCAGGTAAGTTGTATTGTAGAGTTGTACATGTCTATTAAGTTGCTGTATGTAATTACAGTTTAGTCACTGCAGATTTCTTCATTTTTATTGTTACTATAGAAAAGTATAATTTGAAAAAATAGATAATTCTTGAATATTGATTTATTTGCTATTACTTTATTTATTATACTACTTTATTACGGTCATATACAGTTTTTTAAACCATTAATGTTTAAAATATTGTACATTTAATATTTTAATAAAGAGAGAAGTGTTTCTATATTCTCAGCGCGGGAAAATTATCCTAGTCACAAACGTTGCTTATAAATCTAAAACATTGGTTATAATTCATAATATTGTGGCTTTCAAGAAATGTTATAAAAAATGTTAGTTTAGTTTTTGCATTTATAGATTAAAGTTATAATATATTGGTGAACGTTAATAATATACTACACTGAGCTATTCAATGGAGAAATGCTTACAATTAAACTGGCAGAAGTCATTTATGGATTCAGTCATTTGGATCCTTAAATGACGGATATTATTCCATAAATTTATAACTTACAACTCTTAAAATGAACAGTGTGTTATTCAGTATTATTATAGTAAGTTGTTGCTAAGCAATCTCGAGTCTAATACTATGTTTAACACGTGTACATTTAGAAATTAGCAATTATTGAAAATAGTAAACATATATATTAGTAAATGAAACAAAATACTATTTAACGAAGCAAACGTTTTTTAGTCGAACAAATCTTTATCTATTATTCAACAAACAAAAGTTATTGAAACGACATCGGTTAGTGAAAAAAAATCATTATTTGGTGAAGTTTTTGTAAATAAATCTTGTTCAACAAAAAATGTATCATGCAACAACATTATATAGTAACATATGTAAAAACACTCGTTAGTGAAATTTTGATTAGTTCACGAAACCCGTATTAGTTTATCAAAAAAATAATTATTTGTGAAACAAACATTAGATAGTGAACCATTTGTCAGTTAACAAAACGATTTCCAGTTAATAAAACGATTTCCAATTAATAAATCAAATATATAATATTTTATTAAAATAATGATATTGAGATACTGAAAAAATGTCACTAGAAAATATATAAAATAAAATATTATCTTACAAAAATTTACCTCATTATTCAAGGAATATTATTTATAGATTTTTTTTATGTGTATCTATATATATACGATCAACAATTTGCTTTGTTTGAAGAATTTACCAGTGCCAATGGTAAATTGCAATACGGTAAATTTTATTTTTCTACAAACTCGATGAATAGCCAACATAATCTATTTATATGAATGTAATGTGGAGTATGAATGTCAAATAGATAAATAACACAATGCACAACATGCAAAGTATGCATTATTCCTATATATATTGCATAGATTGTCAAAGATTGTATGAATTGTCCCCACTTTTGGACGATTTAATTTTTCATTTAAAATTGTAGTGTGCGGTACCTTCTTTATATGGTTGAAATTGAGGTTATTTACAGTACTTGATGGCATTCATCTCGTACTCAGACCCGATTATATTATCATCATTATCCAACGTTTTACGTTTTACTGCAATATTTAGGAACGCCATTGTAAACTATTTTCTGTGTGTTAGTTTTTGTCAAGTCAATTTAGAGGTAAATAGTATGCTTGTTGAAAGCGGGTTATTGGTTACATTTCTCGATTAACAACAGTTCTGACAAAAACAAAATTTTTCTGGACATATATTGTACACGTGGTAAGTTTCTCATTTGTTTATCGCATTATTAAAAACAAGTTTTTTACTGCTTCTTTGAAAAATACATAATACTGTAGATATTTTCTGTATAATCTTACTTTTTAGTTAAGCTAAATGTTACACTCTAAATTATTCATAACCCTACAAAATCTAATATTTTACTCAGCATACCACTAAGTATTGGCGCTTGCACATAATTGTTGTTTCTTTGGCTTTAAAAGAGGCCAGGAGGGGAATGCGTCTAATTTTCTTCTCCAGAAAAGACCGATTATGCATTTTGTTCTTAATTTGAGTTATTGTGCAGTCTAACAAGTTTCTTCTTCAACCTTCTTCGTCAACATAGAGCGAGAGAGAGAGAGAGAACATGTCACATTTATCATGTCAGTTGGTTCTCATTTTCCCTTCCATCGTTTCCATAGTCTTCGAGCTGCAATTGCCCTGATTTTATATACTGCACAGTTTTGGTAGAGGCATATTCTTATTCTGGATTCTTATAATAACTACAACGAATATTATGGTCGGCATCACCAAACAACTTTTCTGCCGAGCAGAGGGCGAGTAAGCAACGAAGAGCCTCAGTCAGTTATCAGCCTCAAAAACAAAGCCTGGAAGAAGGGAAGCAGTGGGGGATAATTTCGGGTTGGGTGGGGTTGGTTGCACAGCCTCGGTGCTCGGGGGATAACTGCTGCTAGCCGGCTCAGTGCTGCAGTGTGGTAGACAAGGGAGACTCGCCGCGAGAGAGAGAGGAGAAGAATTATTATCAAATACAAATATTCGCGCGCACACTCTTGTGAACACCACGTTACCGTGGAAACAAGTCAGTGTGGCAGCTTCCCTTGTTTTCCACCAGCCTGAGAGGGGGAGGGGAGTGGAGACCTCGGAGGGGGAGAAGCGCGATAGATGCCGCGGAGCCTCTCACATTTGAATAGACCATAAAACTCACGTCAACTCGCGTTGGAGGAAATTCGCCTGTTGGGTGCAGCGTCTCACAGCACATACATCTTCCTCGTCTTCAATCTTTCAAGCTTCCAGTTAGCCCCGAAGCTATTTTGCAAGTATTGTGCGTCAGTTGTGATCCCTTCGCCGAGTTCTCACATTTTTCGCGATCGTTTAACATATATTTATTCATTCAATGGATCGATCCTACGTTATGAAAACCGTAAGCAAATCAATCTATTTATGTTTCTCATATTCGAGTCAATTTGATTATTATTTTGAACAAATCGCTCCGGTTGCTACATATAGTTGATAACTGTATTATTTAATTTTTTTACTAGGTGAAGTTACCTATTCAAAGATTAACCAGTTTGAAGTTTTTAATTATTTTGTTGAATGTAATATATTAATATACTCTTACTATCAGTAAAATAAGAATAATTTATATAAGCTCACACTTAAATTAAAATTATTTATTTCTTAGTGTAAAATTAAATTTACTTTAAATATAGGTATTAAAAGCATATAATTTTCATATTTTTTAAAAATGTAAAAATATTGAAAGTTTATTTATATTTTGAAAAGTATAAGTTTATATATACAAATCAACTAATAAATAAATCATTACACATTATTTTGATGAATTACACGGATTTATTTGATACTTAGTCCAATATAAATGTAATGTACATCTGGGCTATAGCTGCCACTACTTTGAAGTTCTGCATACAATGCTTTGTAATGTGCTATACTCTGCTAAATTAGTATGTTCAATTAATCGATATTGTATTTTTTTGCCTTCTTATAGCTAATATTCTTTGTATTTTTTTATAATATTTTCAATAGGAAAATTAAATATGCAATTTTATTTTTTAAATTCTAAAATGCTGGGTGTTCCTATACAGAAATATAATTTTACACAGTCAGTGTACCCTATAGGCATCCAGCAATCTGTACAATCTATATTGCTATAACCAGAGATTAATGTTTCATGAACTGTAATATCAGCAAGTTGTTATTTACTTATAAAGCACCGAAAAGCCACTCTGCCAAAATACGTACGTACAGTATGGTGTATAATATAAAGATTCATACATTATGTGCGTTCTATCGATGGTTATACAGAAATCTAAACAAAACTTTTCGATGGAGATAAGTACCCAGTCAGTCTTCCGGGAAAATAATAATAGCATAGTATTTACGATATTGAACGTATTGTTGTTATTTAACAGCCAGTCACAGACTGCTGTCGACAATTGTGTGTACAGTGGCATAGAGCCCCAGCAACCTGTCAAGAATATGGAATATTTGCTTTAAAAATCGTGCGAAAGTATATAATAACGAAAGAGAATAGATTGGAGAGAATTGTGCGAAATTTCTGAGAGAATGATAGATATTGTAACACGCTGTTTCACTGATACCGCAATTTTCCAATTTTCGTCCGGTAAATTTTAAGCGCAAAGTTACAATCTGATGGAAAAGTGGTTTTACACATCGATTCGGCGGGTAACTAATTTACTCTGCATACACGCGCAAAAGCCTTTTTATGTTGAGTAAATAAAATGTGAAAGGAATATAGTATACCAGATATTTTAATGTGTTAAAAAGTAGGTGTCAGGATTCATTTCAAATTTAGTAATTGTTAAAATTTAAATAAATAGATCGGCATTTTCAAATAAATTTTGTATTTTATTAAACAGTTAAAAAATTAAATAATGTAACATTGTTAATATCACACCTGACAACATTTTTTTTTTTAAATAAATGCGATTTTAAATATTCAAGGCTTCAACTCAATATATACAATATATCATATATTGAAAACGGTTCTTTTGAAATATAATACATTCACTGAAACGTTTTAATAGTGGTAAAATTTATATTGTTGTTTACGTTTGAGAAATAGCACAAGACAGGCAAAACAAAGCATAATAAATATATATTTTATAATATTCAATAATAATTATAATACCATTTAAAAGTGAATTTGTATATACGATTTATTTGATAATTCTATTTTCACATTGAAGTAAATACAAATTTATAATAATATATATATATATATATACTGTTTATTAATGATGCCTTTCAAAAATTAAAATAATAAATGCATAATATTACTGGTTTATAAGTTACTACATTTTCCAAATCATCTTATATTGGAGCCTCTATTTTATATCTACACTGTTTATGTTTGATTTAATCTAATATATAGTAGACATGTTTAAATATTTTTATGTTATATATTTTATTAATTTATTTTTAAAAATGTGAATTGTAGATGCTTTATTTTTATAATAATACTTTAAAGATGCACTTATTCGAACATTATATTTTTGTAAATATAAAATTTTCAACAACACATTTTGTTTCACAATTAATTAATAATTGAAAGGTGAGTTCTTATAACAGTCTAAAATATTATAAATTAATTCGATTAATTTAAACTATCATCGTCAATTAAGCTATACATTATTCGGTTATATTATATAATAAAATGCAATAAATGAATCAAATGAAATACGACACAATTTATATGCCTCTCTAAATAGAAGATATGTTTATAATACAATATTTGATTTTTAAGAAATTACGTGAAATAATATTTATATTTCATAACACTTAATGTAAACATTTTTGTTAACTTTAACATATAAAATATTTCCTCTGGTAAACTTAGTTGATTAATATAAACTCGTGTAATAACGATATGCTATTTATTATGCACTATACTTATAGCAACGAGTTGAGTGCATATGCTTCATAACATGTACTAACAAATTATAAATTTGTACTTATAACAAAATTGAAAATTTAGCATACTTCTCCATGAAATTATACTGTCATAAAATTGGCATACAATGACTACTATTCTTAAATTCAAAAGGACGAAAAAATAGTTTTTATTGATTTTTAATTTTTTTGAAAAATTAAATTTAAAGAAAATGATAACCGTATGAAACCATTAATTTCTTTATAATATTTTCAATGCGTAGCATAAATGTATTTTCAACAACTAAAGCTTACTGTTTCAAACATACAATAAATAAAAACGTATTTCATTTTTTTTGCAAGTTATCTCTATACCCGTTAAAGCCAAATCCATGTAAAAAACGATTTCCTGACGATCAATTACTGTTGGATTATCCCTAAGTATTTTGCCCTCAAATATTTCCCCACAAAGTCTTCACTTCATTGCTGATCTCGTTGACAACTCAAAGTCTGAGTCAAATTAATACAAGTTTTTCAACTTGACCCTTCCATTATCAGTATGGTTCTTTTTTAATTGTTCAAACAAAACGGTCCTTGGTCGATTCATTTCCATAAATTACATATTACATTAAATAGTTTAATCTACGCATATCCTACTCGAAATCATCGAATATCAATCTATTACAATACATTGTATATATATTGTTCTAATTGTAAAATGAATAGAACTGCACTTGATCATTCAATATTTGGCCAACACTAATCAATGTAATTTACAATAAGAAAATATCAAATGTAAATGTTTCAAATCCATCTTAACAGAAAAAGAAATAATCAAATAATAACATAAGTTCGTTTTTTATCCAGGTGTGCGTTTGTAATATTGTATTCTCATTTAGATTATTTGTTTTTTCTCTTTCATTGTTGATTTATAGAAATTGATAAATATATACTATTATTGATTGATTAATATTATGATCGATTAATCTGATGAATTTAATGTTAAACTATTACTTAATTTTTACATAATATTATAATACGCCATATGTGCGTAGATTTAGAGTTCATACTAAATTTATATTTAGTGTATGGAGGGCGAGCGGTGTTTAGCCAATCAATAATTGGTCGTTATTAAGCGAATAGATATCGATTTATCATGTTATAAATAGTATAATATTACTGTTTGCTGAAGATATAATGATATTCTCAGGATATTAAAATAAAAATTAATAAATATGTGATAACTTAGTTGGTTTTCAGAAGGATTAGGAACAATATATAAATATACACTTTTTCAAATATTAGCAGTATATTAATTTAAACTGTAAATACAATTTTTAACATTTATTTTTAAAGGTATTATATTTATATATCTAGTATTACTATCTAATGCGAACCAAAATGTCGAAATCCATACGATTGGGACCCACGAAAAACGGAGCCCATTTGATACTTTTCGGGCCCAGTCAACTAATACAGTTTAATTACACGTACATGTTTTAGCAAGCAGTAGCATTTGATAATAAATATTTTTATTGAAGTTAAGTAATCATTATTAATTAGATTGTTTCGAAATTATAACTTTTTTTATTATTCCTTTTTGAATTTTACTTTACAATTATTAAATGTTCGTTATATAGGCTTTTGTACAAATAACTGACCTATTTAGATATAGCATCTAACTATATATAATTCACTATTTAAAAGTGTTCAGAATTGTATATTTATCTATAGATCAAAACTAATTTTAATTATACAAATTATTTTTAAAAGCCAGATTATTTTGCGAACTTTAATTTTTTATTTAACGTGTGTAAATACATAATAATTAATCATTAAATGTTTTCACGTTATACGTACGAATTGTATTTTTTATTAAATCATCACTTTTTTCAATATTAAAATTTATTATTAATTGGGGAATATCTAAATATTAATAAATGAGGAATATTTAGTTTCGTAAATAAATTACAATATATAGCCAACATGCGCACAATATTTCGATGAAGTATACATACCATCACAACATTAAAAATACGTATGAAGTTTGTCACAAAACCAGGACTACACTTTTTCTACATATAGTTGACAATTATCAAAATAATGTTACGTAGATAGTTAATATGTATATTTGCGATGATTGTAGGTGTCACGCAATATTTTGAATACACTAACTATTTTAACCATTTTCTATATTCAAATAGTTTACTAAAACACGAACGGATTTGTGGCACAACCAATGATATTTTTACTTCAAATTGTTACATAGGTTTGTTTGATTCTGCTGGAATTTCTTACAGGAATTTGGCAAAAGTTGACGCCGTTTATTAGGATGCTAATTGTGTAAAATAATACCATATTTTCTATTTAAATTTATTTTAAAAAATTAGTTAGTCTAGTATTTATCTAGTTTTTTTTATTTATTTTATTTTATGTGAAACTAAATTTAACCCATGTGTTAATTATAAATTTAAATATTTTAAATATATTTATAAATAATTAATAGTAGGCTACTATTTAAATATTAAATTATATAAAAAATCATATTTGAAAATAAGTATCTTGCAGTCTGAAATTTTATTAACATTGATATTCTGAGCAATAATATATAAAACAGAAATTCAGATAGCTAATCGTGAAGTATATTTCGAATCTACTTATATATATAATCGATAAATTGTAACAAATAAAAAACATTACTAAATATTTAAATATCAAATAACACATATAAAAACAATGACTATACATTAACATAACTTATTATAAAATAAAATCGATAAATTGTGGCTCAAAAGCTTTAAGTCCCATTCATTAAATGTTGATATCTAAATTTAGGCAGGAACGTTCAACAATAAAATATTGTTTAAATATTGCATTCGTTAAATGGTGCAATAATTAATAGTAGCGGTAATAGAGTATTTTACCCAGAGCGTAGGCAATAATAAAAACCTTATCAGTCTACAATGTGTGCAAATTATTGAGTCAAATTATTTTAATTAGGACTCTTGTATTGTGGCATTTTTTATCAGTAGAAATTAAAGTAAAAAGTATTTAGTTGATTGAAATTTGAAACTAAGCATTTCGTGGCTTCTATTGACTCAATCAAACCAGTTGTGCGGGAGACTTTGAAAACTACCGAAATGCTTAAATGACATTTAAAACTGCAGAAATATTGACCCTATGTGATTTGAATTGACCCAATCTTTGACTGTTCTTAAAAACCACTCTGCTGATAGATGCCTATATAGTGTGTGTATATTCGATTTGCTGTATATAGGCTACCCGAATGAAGCCACTATAGGTAGTGTTACTACTTTGACATTCATTATCAGCACACTGGCAGTACTGCCTCATATGAACTACACAAAAACATTGTTTGATTCGATCTTCCTAAGCTGTGAAGGAACCAGTCATTCGTATACACAACCGAAATACCTACCTCACCACCACTATTGATGTTTTCTCATTGCTGATTCTCTCTCTGCATCTATATATTGTTGTTTGTTTACATTGTTCGATGAATATTACGATTTACAGCACTACCTCAGCTCCAGCACTGTAAACGCCTGCAGGATGATTTCTGGAGCCGAGCTTTTTTTATCAAGAATTCGGCTAAGCTAAGTCGTCGAGTAATGCACAAAGTTCGCGTTTGTTTTGTTGAAATATTCTTGGCGTTTTTATTTTGATTGCTTCAATAGCATTATTTGACGATAATTCTATGCACAAAATATTCAATGAGAACGAATTTGGATCTAAAAGTTGCCATTTTTTGTCATACACGTTGTATAACCTGCTCTGAATAATGTTTCAAAATAAATATTTACTCAATCCATATCACAGTTATTTATATCTTTCGGGACTCCTAGAGGAGGATTCTCCTTACGTAAGTGCACCCCGATTATTGGATAAGTTAATAATATTGATACTTAGATTTGAGATAATTGATTTTAGATTATATATTATTGTAATACTTTGTTTTGTTTATTGTATATTTGTTATACTTGGCTTTATCAGTAACGTCATGTATGTTATAATTTTTTAAATATTATTTTTAATTTTGCAAAGCTTAACATACAGTTTTTTACTTACTCATATTCGTTAAACATTGTTTAATTAATTTTTTTTTATTTACTTCTCAATTCGTGTTATCGATGTTTTTAAAATAATTTAAATGCGTGTTTTATGATATTTTGGCATGGAATTTATAATAAAATAACTACATTTATTTCATTACTATAATTATTTATTATAAATACTAGCTTAACATGCATATGAACTATGTAGATTAGACAGATCAGAAAATTATAACAATTAACAAAGCGATAATTTATATACTGTTTAAAAATTGAAATATTAAAACAAGTTTGAGGTGTTATAATAATTAATAAATATATATAAAATATATTAAAAATATATTAAAAAATAAAAAATAAATATATATAATAATAAATAATAATAATATATCTCTTTTATTTCTAAATTGAAAGTATTTAAGCAAATATTAATGTACTGTTTACCATAAACTATATTATTTTTTAATCACCTTTCTTTTTAAATATTACATAAATATGTTAGAGAACTTCAAAACTCTTACCTTAATTCGACATATTTTATACTATATTAAACAAATCACATTGCATAAATTGCAAACCTTCTATATTTATAATATCCTCCTTATTGGCGTGAATTTTATATTATTATCCCTTACAAAGTCAGTAGTTTTTGTACATATTTAAATATGTATTTCAATTGATGTGTTATCTAATACTCTATATACAAATTGAAACAAACAGAACAAATTCATTCACCTTTTGGTATCGCTGATTTAAAGAAAAGGTCATATTAATTTGTAAAATTCATAACAATTGTAACATTAAAAATATGATTGTAACAACACTCCAAATAGGATTCTGTTTCATCTCTGATTATACATATATTTTGGGCATCACATAAATGCTTGTAATTCTATTCCAATGTTGATGCTCCAAGTTATGCTAAATAATTACCACAATCATGCAGACTAATTTTATTTCAATTTGAGTGACCGACCACTTTGGCTTGGTTATTATATTATAATCCCATAAATCGTAATTCGATCTTACAGTTATTGTATAGTAATACATTTCATTGGCCATAACACGATAAAAACCCATAATAACATTTAAATGGTGAAGCTCTCAGGCGGCAACATATCCTTGTAATAAAGTAGCAGTTGCATGGTTCGTATGAATTAATTGTGCTTCGGGAGCCAACTTCCTGTTGCTGATAACAACCGTCGATTAGTCATTTATTGGTAGTGTGTTTATCTCTCTCAACTCACCCTCATTTTTAACACCGGATCTTTGTCATTTTCGTAACATTATAACGCTATTGACTTTTGGGAGTACATATTGCCTATATGGTTTTTGTATCCCGAAGCAATTGTAGATTATTTCTTTCCCTGTTTCCGCATATAAATAGTTTTGGAAATATTGATAGTCTATCGAAGTTACATTCTGTTATCTGAACAGTATAGTTTCGGATAATTTTCAATTATAATTTTCGAAGAAAGGAATGGTATAATATTCGGAAGTCATTAATATTGTTATATTACAATATTAATGGCCTCAAATTTTTATTTGCGTCAATTTGAATTTGTTTGATGAATCAATGGTTTTAATATACATTAAATATTTTTAATCAATAGTATATTATCATATATTTTTCTTGCAGTTATGCAGATAAATATATTCAATGAATTTTATTTAGTGAATTGTTAATAAAAAACATGCAAATAAAATATTCACATTTGAAAATTAAATATGGAAATCAAGCATCAGCAAACTAAAGTTATCTTAATGAAGTCGCCCAATAAATAGGTCGATCCATCAACATGTTTCAACGACATGGGGCTGATTATTAGTTGTAGTTAAACAACATTGACATGGGGCTGATTATTAGCTGTAGTTAAACATCATTGTATAATTTTCTATCTAGGATTATCTCTAGTTGAATTGTAATGACCCTGAATCTAGATTTCTTTATAAAAAATGATAATAATAAAACTTTTCTTGCATAAATAGTGTACATAAATAAGTAATAAATGTCAAATATAGAGGTAAATATTTTTTCATTAGTAAAAATTAGCTATCACATTCATGAAAGAGACATTTATAAGAGAATATAATGTTGATGTTTTCTTGTTGCGTATAAGGTGATCACCATTTTTTTAATTAAAAGTTTTTAAAATATTTAACTGAAGTTTTTAGTGCGTGATGTTGTAATTTGTTTGCATAATACGCAGTTTTTTTTAATTTAATTATTATGTAGATTTTTTGTGGTAAACTAAAATAACTGACGTGCATTGCGGAAGTTGTAAAAAATTTTGCATCTAAATTTACCAAACGTTTTTGTCATCAATAAAATAAGCTAAATAATTTTGAAAAGCTTCCATAAAAAATCCTATTACTCTTGAAACATTTTGATATTATATTATTTAATTAAGCACTATTTCAATATTTTGTACGATATGAGTGTAATTATTTTAGTTTTAAACTTGATTAGGTTGCATAATGTATTAAATCACGTATGTTAATAACATAATTGTGTGTAAATCTGTGTATATCGTAAAATAAGTATAAAATGTATATTTGAGTCATATGACAAGACGTTAAATATATATTTAATAATGCTTACGAAGATTTCTCTAATTTAAAAAAAGTTTAAACAATATTAGGTTTTATATTTGTTATATTGTTCCATTTTTATAAACCTTTAAAATATTTAATATTTTTTTAACACATCATGAAATCAATAATAATCAATGTGTTATATTTAAAAATAACTTTGTTAAATTTGTCCCACAATTGTATATGAAAATCATTGTAACAGTTGCAATGAATTGCAATTAAATAAGCTATGAAAGACATTAAAGGTGGAACGATATTAGTAATTATAGCCAATAACAAAGTATTATTCAGTAGGGTGGTACCCGAAACAAAACATCAATTGTATAGTTGTGACGGTAATTATGGCTGTAAAATATATTTGAATATACATTTTAGAGTTATATCACATTACATAATATTATATAAAATATTGTACAAAACGTTGTATTACAAAATTTGTGGTGTATATCATATTATAATAATTATTTTATAATAAGAAACAAAACGAGCTGCGTATTATTTGCTCCAAACAATTTTAAACAGTGTGTGACAAGAACGCTTAAATGTAGTGAGCTTCTTGTGTGTTTGTAAATTCATTAGGATCAGTAGAAAGAGATACAATATCGTGGAATTTGACTTTATCAAGTTTTGTTAGATTTCATAAGAATACGACATTGTTATTATTTGAAAGAATTTTCATAGATGAGTTTGATTATTTTATTCATTATTCATTATTCATTATTATTTGCTTTATATTTTGTTACTTTAAAATACTTCAAAGCAAAATGCATTATCTCAAATAAGATACTTTGTGTAAAGGAGGTTCTAAATAATTATCTACATACGATATTATGTGATAGATCTTTCTTTAGTTTCTGGTTAGTATGACACAATTATTTGCTTAGTATGTTTGTATCAAAGTGCGAGTAACTCAAATTTTTAATAATCGACATACTTCATTTTGTTTTGTGACCGACTAATTGAGAAATAAGTTATTATCATTTATGGTTATTTGCACAAAACACAACTTGGGCGTTATCAAAATTGAGACACTTAATAGAAGTCAAATGGCGCCATTAAGAACAACAATTCGTGGCTTCTTTTTGCTGTGTTGCTTTCTCATTTGATTTTAATAATATAAAAACAGTTTTACTCTTCAAAAACATTTCAATTAAAACTATAGACATTTAAAACATTTGTATGAAAAGTTGGTTCTCTTTTGCCACCAACCACCTTTGTCAGATGTCGAGCAGCAATACGTCGCCTCAAAACGGCAGTCTGGTGGAGCGCACCTCTCGAACTAATTTGTACATCAAAGGCCTTTCGGAGGACTTCACTGACCAGCGGCTAAAGGAGCTCGTGCCTGACATCAACCAGGTCAAATCTGTCAAGGCCGCAACCGAGGATGACAACAAGTGCAGAGGTGGGAGAGAGAGAGAGAAAGGGCGAGAGAGAGACTAGAGATAATGTGGGAGAGGGAAATACTAATAGAGATGGCAGTATATGCGTGGGGTGAGTGGAGTTCAATTGGGAAGGATAAATTGTAAAAAAATTTCCTCACAAAAATGACCTCCGCGATATAGTTATACTTGAATAGCTGATGCTTGAAAATTACTATTATTGAAATCTAATTTGTCGATGATTTGTTTCCTAATACATTTTTTTAAACATATGTATATATATTTTAAAAATCGTATTTGTTAACAGTAATATATGTATCTAAAGTTATAATGAATAAAATATAGAGGGTATGAGATAGAGAGAAATAGCCGTATGTTTACTATGAGAGTTATGGGTGGACATAGACCTAGGGGGGGTTGGATATTGAGTACCATAAACGCATATACAAATATCAATATTATTAAATATGAGATTGCTTACGCGAGAAAGTTACTCACTTTTGTCCAGCATTGAATGTAGGCTAGGAAGGGTAAGGCGCGAATTTGATATAGAGAAATATATATTTATAATATGAAGATTTTGAAAATGAAATGTCAAATGCACTTTCAAATATATATAGGAAACTTTAAACATGATTAAAGACATTTTATGAAAAATTTTACACATTTCTGTTGGATAAATTTTTATTTGCAGGGCATTGATTGAAACATTATAAACAACTTTATTTATAAATCAATATAGATATTGTAGATTTATTCTAACTTAACTGGTGGTTTTTGTAGGGTAACAGTTTAAGATAATAGTTAAACCGAACTATAATTTTTAGCGTAAAAATAACATTTAATCGAATTAAAAATGCCCAATTGGACAATATAACATGTCCCACATATTGTTTTTTAGAGTAGAATATACTTTTAATATGTTATTCATTAATGTTTTCATAAAATATTAAATTTACAAAAGTATTTTATGTACATTATATAGGATATTGAATGATTATAATGAAAGTATATTATTTGCCAAAACAAATTATGCCTGAGACCAGTTTGTTTTATACGAAAATGCTTCGCAATATCATTTGATGTATTATCCTAGATGCTTATCAAACTTTGAATCGCTCGTAATCGATCTATTTCATACGGAAATAGATGTTGTCGAATGATATTCATGAAATCACTATACTATTATATTGTATATGCAATTTCAATTGACCCAAAACAGATTAATATTGATAATGGTGTTCCAAAGTTCCCAAGCAAATAATGAAACCTTTAGAACAAAAAATTATATTACTAATATTATATCATTAACTTTAAAACTTTCAGGACATTATGCCGATAGAATTTAGCAAAATCATTGTATATAACTTTTTATCTGTCATCGGAACATAAGGGATATAATTTCAGTATTTTAAGTTGATTGAAATCAAATAATGCAACAAATTGCTCTCTATAACATATGAGCGCAAAGTTCTGTTTTAGATATTAGTAAAATTTGATAAATTAAGACCTGGTTGGAATCTCTTGTGGGTTGCTTCCGGAGTATGCTATGCATCATAACTCCAACACTTTGATAGTATCTAAAAGGCGCCTTCAATGTTCATAATTTCCGACATATTGTGTTGCCACAAAATTCTTTCTCCATATAACAGGGGCTAATTACTGTAGTATCAGTTTTTATGCAATATCCGGAACCTTGCTATGTTGTATATTGTTACCAGCGTAACTAGCTGATATATACCAATTTGATTCCACTTTATTAAATTGAATTTGGGGGCTGCATCATTTGACTAAGTCAGACTATAAAACATTATAGACTCACAATATTGTTATGCACAATCGACGAAAAGTTTTGTTATATTTTTCTTTTTTGGCATAGACCTTTTGTGTCGTTGTATGCTATATAATATTGAATATGTTTTGTCATAATATTAGCACTTACATATTGGAAATTTTACTTCTGTATTAGATATAATTATAATTTAATTATAGTCTCAGTGGATTTTAAGATTGATGATTTGTTTTATTCCCAAAATACCAATACAATTGCTTATTAACTTATAATCCAACTTATTTAATAATGTTGTATACATTTATCATAAATTTTTCATTAAAACTTTTTGTGTTTATATTGTATGTTACATTTTATAATATAGGGAGAGACTTGTTTTCTTAAATTATTATAAAAAAATATTATAGTTAATAAGTATAATATTCAATTATTAATTCAAATAACCATGGAATTTTAGATATATTCTAAAAGTATTTACTATTTAGTTTGGTTGATTTCTAAAGTTATCGGCCCAAACACAACTATATATATTATAAGTTGGTATATTATATTCGGGATGGGAATGATAGGGTAAACTCGAAAGTATACCTACAAAATAAAATAAACACTACTGTTTGAAAATGTCAAAATATTATATTATCCACTCTTTACAGTGGAAAATATTTATACTTATTAGGACATCAACTTAATTATTATAATTAATTGCACCATTAGTCTGAAGCCTATAATTAATAATACCTTTTACGATGGCTTACAAGATTGGTGGGCTTGTTGTAACCATTATTATTGCAACATTATATCAGTGTATAAAATAATAAAGATCTATACTTGCGTCACAAATGGGATAACTACCTAGATCGTATTTTAGTAAAGACTGCCCTTAGCAAAAATTTATGGCAATTTTCAAATATTCTTCCCTAAATGTTTAATTTTCGAGATAATTTAGAATTATAATGGAAACATTATATAGAAAATAATATCATTACTAATTGTATAACTTTTCACATATTGTTTTGTTTATATTTCAGGATATGGATTCATTGATTTCCATTCAGAAGATTCAGCTCAGATAGCATTGCGTCACATACAACAACATCACGAAGGATACACTATTAAGTTTGCAAAGGTTAGTAATGTACATATATATACATATATATATCTATCTGAGATAGTCGCCTGTTCATCATGTACATTAATATTTATGACAGACTACGTATAGTATGCAATTGCCCATAATACACGAGTAAAACACAAATAACACTAAATTAATTTTTTGATAGCTATACAAAACAATGGATGTATTTATGGAGCATGTAGCATGATATTATTGAAATAACTTTCAAATATTTATATATTATAGCCCATGAAATGATTGATTAATCAGTATCTATAATCAATTAATTAATTCATTAATCAAATAATTTGTATTGTTTGACATTGATTGCAACAGTAATATGTATAGTATGCATTACATGTCCTTTATATTAGTAGTTTATGCGGACCTTATGTTCATTACACAATTAATAGAAAAATAATATATTAGCGTTCAAAAGATTTTATTTAAGTAGGTTAAAAGGTAATAATATTAGTTATTTAAAAAAAGATGTATCAGTATTCGAATGGCATTTTTCACTTTTATTTTGTATCTTATATTATAGCATGTGCATAAATATATACAAAATTTAATAAAAAACTTATGAAATTAATAAATGAATTATATCTTTTATTTAAATTATTTATGATATCAATGATTAATTACGAATTGTTAGCAAATTTGGGTCCTATCACTAGACCTGAAAATATGATAAGAAACTGCACAATATTGAGCAACAACTCTAATGGTCAATAATTTATCACTTTGAATAAGTTATAGAACTTAATTGTAAGTATTTATTTAATTATCAATACTAATTAATGGAATAAAAAATAAA
The DNA here is from genome assembly GCA_034780555.1 of Coelogynopora nodosa. Classification (NCBI taxonomy): domain Eukaryota; kingdom Metazoa; phylum Platyhelminthes; order Proseriata; family Coelogynoporidae; genus Coelogynopora; species Coelogynopora nodosa. The sequence goes on along the minus strand of JAUZND010042777.1, from coordinate 17,720 downwards.
ATTTTGTTTGGTAACATAATAAAAATACGAGGATGTTTGCCTTTATAAGTTGTTGTTTTTATTTTATATATTAATTAATAGTTGTATCTGATTATATTTTTAAGTTATATTATTTTATATTTTAAATAATTACATATTTATTAAACAATCGTTTAATAAATCGCATTTTCTGTAGTCGTAATCACCTTCTGACGATAGCGTATTAGAGAAAGGCACTCGGGTTTACTATTTTATTGATTTACATAAAATTAGTTTGATATCATGTATTTGTAGCGTGTCAAGTAGTATAAATGGCCCATCGTTATGTATTATGTAGTAAACTTCAAGACTATAATTGCTCTTTTTTAACAAGACATATATAAAGTTTTTTGGTATTGCGGATAGTTTCTGAAAGGTTGCTCATAGTAAATAATAACTAATGATGTGTAGTGAATTAGAATTTCCCCTTTACTAAAAGTTTCAACAGTAAGACTTTATTAAGTGCAAACTAATGTAGTATTATTGAAAAAACGAAATCATACTTGTTGCATTCATTATTGCAATAATTAAATTATAATTATGATGTAAAAAGGTATAAAATGATTATGCATTTGATTGATAGATATATAAATCTTCGAATCACACATGAAATTTAAAATATTGCAACTATTTAATATAATTACATGTTTTGTTTGTTAAAATTAAATATATATTGCACAAAATAATGGAAATTTAAATTTACGAAATATTAAAATATAATTTCGTATAACAAATAATAAAATTAAAATAGTTTCTCCCCTATTCTGTTTTGATACGGTGTATATTTCAAACTTTATCGCAACTTGTTGTGGCTTTTCGGATATGCTTACTTATTGAACATGTTATTAATAGGTAGAACGTTGTATATATAATTAAAAGACAATTTTTTTGTTAGCATTGTATTCTGTCCTTTCTCTACATTACAAGCTGATTGTAAGTTATAGAAACGACATTTGAACATATATATGCAATAAATGCATTCCGTTTAACTGTTAGAATAACTTTCTAAGCGATAATGTGCCGTACTCATATTTGTCATATTCCATATTATGGTAAATGTGGATGATCTATATACCCTGCGATAGTTTTCAATGCAGAAAGAAAGAAAGCATGGATCGATGCCTTTCGGTACACTTTCGGTGTTTAACTGTTTACTGGGTTTCAATTTCATGGTGATCATTATGACAAATTGTTAATGTCAAAGATAAATTGCAGTGCAGCTTACCAGAAAAATTGATTGCAAAATTGGCGGAAATTCTGTGGGTAATTACGTATGTCCTTTTGACATGTAGGCCTAATAGGTGTGTTGTTAAATGAAACTCTGAATAATATATTGTATGTTTCACTTTTCATCATACACCACTTATATATAAGATATATAAATATACGTATATACTATTATTATAATATCACAAAATATTGTTCAGCGCTAATTATATTTTGTGAAAGTTTATATTGATGAAATGTGTTGTATCGTGTAAATAAATATTATTTCAACTATAGAAGGTTTTAGGTCTACTGTATATATTTAATTGAATAATAAAACCCAGCAACTTATTATTAAACTGCTGAATTTTAGATACATATATATTATGTATTACCTACTAAACTAGAATGTGTTTATGCATTGATAACTTGGTTTAAATCTAAAGCGTAATAGTTGATGTGTTTTTATTACAATATCGATAAAAATATATATCTCTCCCTGTGAATTTTCCGACCAGTTTTTTTTTATTTGTACAGATAAAAGCTATTATTCATTACAACAAAAGATTTAATTAGATTATAGTAATATGACGGTTTTCGTTGACTCTAATATAAAGTTATTGTGCTATCTAAATCACATTAATTATTATTGAGTCGGCTTGTTAGATTCTTATTTCATGCAAATTGTTTGATTTATAGTAACTATTAATATTTTTGATATTAACTGTTCTAATCAAATGTCTGCTTTATTTGAATATAATATATTTGAATAATTGTTTTCATATATAAATGAAAAGACATTTTTTAGTTTTAGTTTGTTGAAAATTATGTCTAATATTTATGACACAGAATGTTATCAAAAAACTACTACCTACTAATTATTATTAACAGTAGTATATAATGCCTGAAATGTAAAATATGATTTGTATTTATTGCAAACAATTGAAATTTGTTTCAATTGTTAAGATTCCCTAATGTTACAAACAATCAGTCACATCTTAACATAAGCATCTTAATATCTTAACATACGCATCTTATCATCTTAACATACATCTTAACATCTTAGTCATAACTTAACGTACCTGTATGCTCCTTTTATTTTCTTCAGAAAGTCGCCAATCGAGCTTATGTGGTGAAGCTTCGAGGTATATGATAGGATATATATCTCAGCACTATAAACATTGACTTGCCATATAACAACATAATATATAACTACTCTCCCTCTCCCTATTACATCACAAAAGCCTGTGCATTACAGCGGACTTCTTATACTGTGTGTGTGCCTATGTAATATGCCCTGTAATCCGTAACCACGGTGAACATATATTAAGTGAAGCAGTCTCTGCTTGCTGTAAAAAATATTATCAAGTAGGCCTGAGTGTAGTAATTTGGAATGTATAATACTTTTTAAATACAAAAAGCCGATATCAATGAAATTTAAACGTTACATTTTTTGTAATAAATAAAGTAAAATTTAGTTATAATTAAGTTTTGAATGTGAGAATTATATTAGAAAAACTAAGACTTTGGTAATTATTTTAAAACCAAAAACAATTCGTTTGATTTAATTCATCCATAAGCAATATATTTAACAGTTTAACCAAATTTTAGCTAAATTGAAATTTTTGTATTCGGAATATCCAATTTTCTGAGTTTTACAAAAGTTCATATTTCTTGACCTGTTTTGTGTAAGATATTAGACAATTTCAACTATGATTATTTTTGTCTGTGATTGTATTCTATTGCAGAGATAGAAGGTTTATAATAACTGTTAGATAAGTACAAGACAATATGTGCATAAATGCCATGTGATTATTTTAAAATAATGGTCTCAAGTTGGCAGAAATTATTGTCTCGAAATAACAATAAAATGACTTAAAAATATTTTATTATTGTATAGTGAGCTTGAGCTTGATTGCTTTTCAAAATATATTTTCACTGTGTTTCATGTCAACAGTATTTGGTATGTAACACAGTTTTCTTAATGTACGTACCTCGTGTTTTATATAACATAATTATTTTTATTTGACATATTCGTTAGATTTTTGTCTTTGAAAGGGTCAACTTTACGCATTATAACTGCTCACCGAATATTATATCACACTCCTGTATAAAGTTGGAATTATTATTTTCTTCAGCCGTCGCAACTCAATATGTTTTTACAAATATAATAGAGTCTTATACACACTTATAACTTGGCCTTCCCGTAGATAGTTTTAGATTTGGTATTTGTTTCAAGTTACAGGTTTATACAATAAGTTTCAATTGAACAACAATTTAAGCATATTTGCGTCTGGTAATTAATTCATATCAACATTTTGTTCGCTGTACTCCTTGCTTCTTTTTGTGATACATCATTTAGGTTAATCACCAGTTTTGACCACAATGCATCAGTATAGCTTGATTGCATGCGTGTGGATTACTTACCAAATTTTCATTGATTTAGAACGTTTTTTTTTTAATTACAAACCACGTGTGTTTTCTGTTAATTGAATATTTAATATTCATTTATATAAATCACGGAAATATATTCTTAATATATAATATATATTAACAGAGTAAACATTTTTTTCATAATGCATTTATATATTCTCCTAAAAATTTCAAAATTAGATATATTAAAAATTACATTTATTTCTTTTATTGAACTAAGATTAAACTACATTTGTTCTAATTATCTAAATTATTATTATGAAAACTTAGGATAACAAATTATGACTGTCATTATTATCAAATCGATATATTAACAAGAACAAAAAGAAACACGAGCATTGTTTTAAAAATAAAATTGTATCACATTTTTCAATTTATCTTTAAAAATTTATAACACAATCAGGAGAACGAAAAGGACAAGACAAACCTCTACGTGACAAATATTCCAAAATCTTGGACAACGAAAGACAGTGACCAGCTGAAGGATCTCTTCGCCAAATACGGACAGATTCAATCCGCCTTCATCATGGTGGAAAAATCAACCAACAGAGCCACTGGTCAGTTTCGCTTCCATTTATATATATCAAGAATGGTTTAAATTACATTTTTTAAAACAATATCCAAAATTATTCCATTACAAAAATACAGTTTAACTAATTCTATCAATACATATGTTTCTGAATGTTCTCAATCTGCTGTTCCACCAAACTTATATAATATATTATCTAATTTTATTATTCGTAGTATACCAAATCTTATATAAATAAATAAAGGGTAGTTTGAGTTTAGAAGACTTACAAAAATAACATAAACTTCTGGATTGCACATAGCTAATATCAGACTCAAGCTGTCTAAATTGACAGTCTGCGCTCTTATTGGTTTCGCAAAAATATTTATGAAAATTTATATATTTTTATCGCAAAATTTGTGAAAAGATTTAAAATGATTAATGTGAATTAAGACTCTCTTTCAAAACGATATACTTTATATTTCAAATTGTTTAAAATAATCAAAATGTTATTTAGTAGAATTCATTTCTTTTTAAAGATTTTTGTTACAATTATTTTAAATTAATGTGTGATTTTTAAATTTATTTATCGAATCAATAAATTCTTTTATATAGATTTATATCACCTAAAGTAAAACTTTTAAACTTTTAAAACTTAATTATTAGATGTAACGAACCACAAATATAAATAATAAAAAATCTCAAAGCCTGCTTTCAGTTATAATAAGCATCCATTTTCAAAAATGTTTTATTTTAAATTAAAAAAAGCAGAAGTCATATTTAATTGTTACATTAAGTGTTACATTGTTACATAAGTTGTTATATTTGAAAAATATTATTGATATAAATAAATATGAACATATAGATATGTTAAATGATTGAATTTTATTAATTTAAAAATAATTAATTAAATAAATAAACAAATAAGCGAAATAGTTTTAGTACCCAAAATAATTAAACTAATTGCATAAATTTATTTTATATTGATTAAATAATTCTATAAATAAATACGTCATTAATTTTAAATTTTTTTTAGATATTTAAATAAAATGAATAATTTTAAAAAATTGAATAAATGAAGGGTTAAAAAATATCAAATTATTTCACCAAAAAAACTATACCAAGGAAAGCAATAAAATCCAGCCCTGTATAATATATATAAGTATATAAGCTTGAACAGGTACTTCAATGAGCTCTCGGTATGCCCCAGGTGTAGGATTCGTCCGTTTTGCCAATGAAGAGGATGCCCAGAGAGCTCTAGACGGGATCAAGACCTGTGTCCAGGTCCTTCCAGGGTGCACTGGCCCGGTGGAGGCCAAATTTGCCGACAAGCACAACCCGGAGTCGCGACGACGCAAGAATGTTCCTCAGCTAAACGGCAGTGTTCGCGGCTCTCTCACCACCCCGGCGACCTTCCCTCTCCTCACTAGCCCGGGGACCACTAATTATACCCCTAAGTAAGACTTAAGGAATAGTAAATTTCGTTGCTCTTTTTCTAACCGTCACTTAGGGTCTAAGTTTGTGTTCGAACAATTGAACATTTGACTGGTGTAGAAGCTTTACCGACTGTGGCAAATGAGGCAAATGAATAAATCCTATAGTTTCCCCTTCAGTAACTAAGCAGCCTCCATTTAAATATGTTGGACCTATATGTATATATTTTGTTAGCTTCGAAAAGAGTGTTCAATGGAGAAAAGGACCTTAATAGAGGAGACGAAGTTAGCGGAGGAGTGGCCTTGGAGGAAGAAGAGGCATTACTGGATCGTTTGGAATTGCTACTATTAGATAAAGGGGCCCTATTAGAAAACTAGTCTTATGAAACTCAAATCTACTTTTCCCTCGAAATACCGGATTACACCCATGAAGTTAAGTCCTAAATTGTTAAGTCTGAATTGAAAACCGAGGCGAGTTCACCATGCCAACCGCGCTCCTGGAAGTTAGTTGAATAATTAATAATCATACTGCAAAGTATGCAACTGGATTGTTACACACTCACAAATTGAGATTATGCCACTTTTTATAACTAAATATAAGCATAGTCTTTTTTAAACGTTTATGCATTTTGCATTTATTCTACATTTATTTTTATTTATTCTACATTCTAAATTTATACATCCTTCTTCAAGCTTCACCGCCTAAACCATTGACCTTCACCGCCTAACTCCCAAACCATTGTTCAGCACTATAATAGCATACTATGTGCACGCTTCAAATTTTTTCTACATGGGTGCTTTCTAAATTTATCTTCACACCATAACAAAAATCTGGAACGCTCTTTTGGTGTTCAATTGTCCATTGCTCATTTTGAGTAACTAACGAATATGTTATAAATCATGTACTACAGCACCTAATAATTAATAATTTTCGTAAATAGATTTATAAAAAACTTAAATTGGTTAATAAATTTCATTGGTTATAATATTAAATTGTTTGGTTAAAATTCAATTAAAATTGTGATTTTAATTTTCAAAATAACACATGCAGATAAACGGAATATTGGTCTAAATGATAATCACATTTGTTCTTATACGACCGTAATAATGAACTTTGTCCTTATACGACCGTAATAATTAACTTTGTCCTTATACGACCGTAATAATGAACTTTGTCCTTATACGACAGTAATAATGAACAAAAAATAAACTAAATAAATTATTACACATTTTACCTAATTTATAATTATTTTATTGTGTGTTAATGCCCTTGAACTTGTTTGCCTGCTGATTCAAAAATAAATAATATGTTGAAAAATCCTAATAACTTGCAATCAGTTATTCCTTTTTAACTTGACGGGTATAAATGTCAAGTACAAGAAGCAAGTAAAAAGAAGCAAACAAATAACGCCGAGGATGCTGCTGAAGATGGGCAGCATATACTGTTATGTTAACGATTTGACAGCGTAATAAATTAGCATTGAAATAAATATCAAATGTAAATAATGTAGAAATTCAGTAAAATTTACCGCACAAATTGAAATGATTGATATAAAAATATAATTGGTAGAAAAAATATCTAAATTATTAAATGAAATTTAGACAACTAACAAACCGATTTTTTTCAATAAAATAGACAGATTATACTGTATGATTTTTACTAATCTGAACATATAAAAAGATTCAATAAGATGGTAACAAATAAATTAAATAGACTATTATGTTTTAGAAAAATATTTTCATATTATTTTTCGGTTGTTCTTTTGGAGATTGATTTGGCGGATGATAATCAATTTCTATTTTCCGAATTTATGCTTAAAATTCATTAATCAATAATCCTAGTGATATCTGTTTGTAATCGAAATTATATACATTTACTACACAACATTTAAAATTGGAATAGTTGAAGCTAACGTATTAAGGAAAATTCTCCTCAAATTTTTTTTATTTCTGTTTTTTGCAACATAAGAAAAAGTACGATTTGAAAATACATAAGTAAACAATGGTCTTGTTTCCCCTCATCCCCCCCCCCCCCCCCAACAACAGCATGTTCTACGGCGCCACAAGTCTCTACAGACAGGGGGCAGCATTGGCCGCTCCCCCAGCCGCATCGTATTCCTCCTTCCAGCTGGCGGCCTACCCCAACATAGCTAGCGCCCAGTCCCTCATACCGGGGAGCAACTTCTACATGCCCTCCGTCACCAACCAGTCCAACGCGGCTGCGGTGCAGAGTGCTACTTTGCAGGCGCTCAGCGGACACTCAAATGGTAGGGGTATTGTTGCTGCCATTGGTTGTTACCGGATTATTATAATGTTTATAACATTGTGTTTTGTAAAGCCGTGTAAAAATTGTTGAAATTTGTCATGTATAATTAATTAATTAAATTATATAATTTAATATATTAAATTTCTCATATAGTTTATAGATATACTATAATAATATAAAACAAAGTATATTTTTTATGTGCTACTTATGCATTTAAATAATTAATTATTAATTAATTACTTCGAGTATGACATCACAGTAAGGGACATCCTGATATCCCGCAAAGCACTGCTATAAACTCAAATAAAAATTTTTTAAATTGTTTAAACTATATGTATAATGAACTTTCATGTTTCTTTTAATTAATATAGTCTTGTTATTAATTGCAATCTAGAAGTTTCCAGTTGATCATCCGTATTAATTTTGTCTCACTTAATAAGCCTATAGACGTAATATAAATGAGCAAATTGTTTAATTGAAGCCGCTTGTGATAACTTACTACTTCTGTTTTTCCATAAAAATAAGATAAACAAAATATGCAACTTTCAGCAAAGATAGATTTTTCATATTATATTACAATATCAAAATGAAATGTAGACGCAAATTTGAACCTGAATGAAGAACAACTTTTGGTTTCATTATTTTATATCGATTTCATGCATGGATCAATATTAGCAAAATATGTCAAATGTAGTTTTCACTTACGTCGTTCTATACTCAGGCCCGTAGCGTGGTCTCACTAGGTGGCGGTTTTGAGAATGTCCACTGGTGACCTTTTTTATTGAAAAGTTTTAACTCAAGTTTACGCATTTTTGTAAAAAGAAATTAATCTCTGTACTTAAGTCTATAACTTGGTGCTTATACCAAATAATTGTAAAATTTATAGAAAAAGGAAATACCATAATTAAATGTATATATTCAATATATACTCTCGGTATATACAGTATAAGCGTAGAGATATAAAGACTATATATATAGCCTATAAAGGGCCTGTACTACGCTATAAGAATTGAGTTATCTATTCTATATAGTTTTAAACGCATCAAACTATAGTTTATTGGTTGATATTGAATTTTGCACTGCCAACTAAAGACATCACCCTATTAGTTCTACATATTTTAAATATATTTTTCTTTGCCAACTCTTAGGTGCCGCAGACGCCAATAGCCTCTCGTCCACCTTTGGCCACCACGTTTTCTTGGCCAACGGCGGCCTCACAAGTCCCGGTCTGGCGACCTACGCTCATGGCTTGGACTATGCGACCCACGGGGCCTACCCTTATGCTGTCACCGCTGCACAGGCCCACTCGGCGGAGCACCATTAGTCAACCCCCACCCCCCTCGGTCCCCAGCCTCGTCGTGTCGATAACACTGTGATATCGAGTTTCAAATGTTGAATTTTTATCAACTTAGGGAACATATTTTCCGTATGTGCTTGCGCGTGTCTGTGTGTTCCAATGATGCACAACATACCTCATTCTCGCTATCTCTTAATCCCTCTCTCTCTCTCCCTCTGTCTCTCTCTCTCTATCTCTCTCGTCAATTCGTCAAGAATACCAAAATGAAGAAATATGAATTTGCACTTATAATTCATTTCTGACTTGATTGCCACATGTTTGTCTTATTGTCTTTTCTAGTAAAACTTAATCCAACCTGCCACCGTTTGTTGCAGTAGCTATCGTCATTGCATAGCTGCATCTTCCTCGTTAATTTTTTTAACATTTTGTTTTGTCAATAGTCCACCATCATGCAATCGCACGAACTTTTTACGTGCTTAAATTACATATGGTATGAAATGTTCCTGTCTGCATAATATGTTTGAAACATCAATTTCAAATATTGACAAAAAGGAGTTACTGTCACAATAATAATAGCTGAACATCAAAATAAATTGTGTTTGTATGTTTGTGCATTATTTCCGCTCTATGCCTAATACACACATGACATTGTTTTACACATAGCAAATACACTGACCCGATCTTTTTCGAGCGCAGTATCTCTCCCGATTTCTATGCATATTTCTATGCAGCACATGACCCGCATTAAATACAATTTATACCCATGTGATGCGCAGTAACCTACTTCTTAATGTGATTACAAGACAGAACCGCGTACATTTTGTGTGTGTTCTTTGACAATCTTTCTTAAATGGTTTTTACCGGTACCATTTGCAGATCAACAAGGTGTTATAATAAATTGTGATTCGAGACTGCTGCTAAATAAGTATCTCCCGTTTTTTTGTTTCGATACCCATTACCTATTTCTACTTTTGTCTTGTTGATTTTGCACTGAAACACTTAGGCATTTCTGCCACGCCTGTTATACCATGTATTACGATTGGATTTTTATGCCTAATTTTAACATCCTCAGTACAGACTATATATGTATTGTTATACTGTAGATATTATCTCTTAAATTGTGAATGTTTCAACAGCCTACTTCTGCTTCAAACAGATAATCTCGTCATGCTATAAGTGTGTGTGCATGTTATACAAGTCGACCTTGGCCGAACAATTTCAGATTCAATTACAGTCGAATCAGTATGTGCGCTTTGTCTTTGTACGGAAATAACTATAGTAGAGTATGATACTATGTATACTATTAATTGTGACTTTTCGCGTTGACGCTTTAGTTTTTGGCGCGTTATTTTCTTTTCTATTGGTGCAAAAAGATTAATCAGTAAACTTAGAAATGTGACTACTTTACAAACTGTTCAAAATTGTTTTTATTATTTTGTGATGTTTATTAAATTTTTATTTTAGTTCAATTCATAACATTATATATATATGTAACTTTGAATTCAAAATTTGTATTCGATTTTCAATATCTATATTAGGTTCTAGTATGATTCAATATAAATTTAAGTAACGTGACTGATAAAATCACGTGGATAAGATATATTTACTAAATGAACTCTTTTTGTGTATAAAATTGATTAGTATTCGGCATGATACATTTGTACAATGTTTTGCATTTAGCTTTTTTTCGATACAAATTTTGTATTTCTTTTTTTGAAAACTCATTTTTGACAAAATGTTATAGGTAAGCTATGTGTAAATTATATCTATATATTAGAAGCACGTTATAGAAGGAATATTTGCCTACACAACATATACTATATATATATAAATAGATCTATTTATTTTAAGGTCCAATACTGATTTTAATTTTCTCCTTTACATACTTTCCTAAATATAGTATAGTGAATTTCTAAAAAGATACAATTATTTACATAAGAAATAATACAGAAAGCTGTAAAACATGTACCAATAGTTTTTTGATGACGGATTTAGTCGTAGTTCTAGAACCTTTTTAGTTCCAAGCTGCATGCAATTAGAATCTCGATTTTGATTGGTCCGGTTAAACTTTAACATCATCTTTCTTGCAATAATTAATAAAATGAATTAAATGAATATCACTTTTATAGAAACTTTTTTATAAACTGTAATTATAAATTCAGATTTGCGTACCAAGACTGTGAAGTTTACCGGTTCTTAATAAATCGACCTTCATTTCGCCTCTCCTACTTTCTTTGTGTTGCTGTGTTCTCTACGTTGTATTTTTCAAGAATTTATCTTTTCTCTCGTTTTTTATTCAAATTCATATACGTGTAGTCCGAGAGATCTGCACCTCAAGCCATAACTTCGCAATTGTTTTGCAAATCATTTGACAATTATTAAATAATAAGCTATTCAAAAAAAAACTGGTGCGATCTCCAACATTTGTTTTTACATCATGGTGGTGTAAGCATTCTTCACCTTTCATTTTTGACTGAAATAAAATATTTGGAAAAAGGAACTTGACAGTCTTATTGTTTTATTATTGAAAAGAAGAAAGGAAGTTTATGTATTATATACCATTCTTTAAACCTTTATTTGATGGTTTATGTGTAATTAACATTAATAACAGTAGCATAAATCCCAACATGGGATATAAAGATTTATTGTAATTATTTCAAATTTAAATTGAAATGTGAACTGGAAGTTATGAACATGTTATAGCATGATAGCATGTTATACACCATGACGTTGATGTATAAAATATTCAAATTATTCAAATAAAAAGGATAACTTTTAAACCCTTGTTTTATTGTACTTTTTTATTAAGTTTTAACCACAATTATATAATTAATATATTGTCACCAAGATGTAATAAAAAGTTCATTAATATGACAAGTAGCGTATATGGCATTATAGAGTCAATGTTTATACACATTTAAATTGTTATTCAAAAAATGTTACAATAATTTTCATTAAACTTTTCTGTATTTTCGGAAGTAAATCACATGTTGGCTGTTATGAATATTTTACATAAGAAATATATATTCTGATTGCTGGTTTAGCTATTTTTTATCTTATTTAAAATGGGATAGTCTATTGAATATTGTAATATTATTTGTAGCGTATTGATTTTATACACCATTAAAAAGAGTAGTTTTCTATATGATTCGAAAATAAACATTAATAAATATATAAATATTACTCTAATAATAACAAAAATAGCAATTAAAAATATCCAAAAATGCTCCCTCCAACGATAGCCGCGTCATGTTACCTGAATAAATTCCTGATCCTGGTCCAATTTGACGTCGTTAACTGCCAACATATTTTGGCATTCCAAATCCATTTTCGACTAAGCCATTTTATAGTAATGCTGTTCATGAAGTAGCAAATATATGTATAAGCGTGGACGACGAAAGTGAAGATTAATCGATGTCTTTTCTTCTGCGAAGGTAATCAGCTCACACATATCATCTCGGAGTTCCACTTCAATTGATTTTAATAAATCTAGTGTTTAATCTTACATAAAATATATTCGTATACACAATTGAAATTGTAGATCCATATTTTGTAGTATTGAATTCTTCATTTCGTAGAAGAGGCACACGTTTGTTTCCAACAGTCATGTTTTCACATAGATTGAGGTATACATTAATTGTATAGAAACTGGGCCGATAGCTTGGATGATATTTGGCCTTGAGATTAATTTTTTCACCTTTTTTGTAATGCAATCCTTCATCGTGTAAATCCAAGAATACATGAGAATCGTTCTTCAAATACTAGAATTTCTCAATCTTTTGTTTGATCAGAGTCACCAGTTGCTTCCAACATAAATTGGTCATTTTTAACACTGTCTGGTGACAATTTGATTTTTTGCTTAAAATTCACCTTTGTTTAAAGTTACCCTCTTTTAGTTGCTCTTGACAGTGATGTAACATGTTGGTATCGATCCGATTTCACACAATATTTTTCACGTTAAGGTATATATCTAACATTGGGTCACTTTTGTACTCCAATGCCTTCTAGTACATTTTAGATTTTCGTTCAATACAAAGTCTTACATTTCCACTAGCTAATCGCTTCAGTAGTGCAGATATGTAGGATCCAAATTCATCAAATTTTATGACAAGTTTCATGTGCCAAAAAAGTGAGACGTTACTTTCTGAACCAAATCAAGTACTTCGTCAGTGATAATAAGTAGTTCGTGAAATCCTAATACCCAAGAAAGTCTAGCACTCAGAGTAATCTTTCTGGGAATTTTTCCGTCTTCCTTGGTTGATTTAATGTGAAAACGACCATCAAATTGGATCAGCTGAAGCGTTATGATTTCGGTAAATCGAGTAAGAAACGAACGTACCGTGCATATTGTGCAGAATTCTACACATAATATCCCCATGTTGCGTTAAAATAAGGTACATGTTCTTTTGTACAGCCTTTTAAAAATGGACAAAGTTTTTTAAACACTGTTTACAACAAGTTGCTCATTATCCCTATTTAAAGCGACACACTCATCACCACTAAATATTGAATTGCATTTCCACAAGTCCAACATCCCAATCACCCTATTTGTTCAAAGTGATCGAGTTTTTAAGGTCAGTCCGATATTTTGTTACTGTTCCATCCTTATCCACATTAGGCCTACTTGGTAATAGCACACAACATTTTTATTAATTTCCGTTCCATTGAGTATATTTAAATGAGGTATCCACTCTGGGTCTTTATATAATTTCGACTTGACCAGTGCTTCAGTAGGCGATAGATTATTATGAACAGCTGTATTTTTTACATAATTTTTGTTAATTTACATTATTATTATTTTGATTTCATGCATCATATTTTAATTTTTAAATATATTAAAGGGTAAAAGAAGAATATTATAAGTCCTAAGAACATAAATATATATAAAATGGCAAAAAATCTAACATATTTCGGAAAATTGTATTGAAAGACAGAAGCTTTCATAAATTTACAAAAATCGATAAAATCGCCAAAATCATACATATTCATATTACCAAACTATGAATCTTCAAAAAGTTAGAGACTTAAAAAGTTGTAGGCATAATAAGTAAACATTATAATATACGATAATTAAAAAATATGAAACTCATCAATAAAGTGTGTGTCCACCTTTGGCGTCGATAACTGCCTGGATGCGTTGAGGCACACTGTCAATTCATTTACGGATTTTTTAGTTGAATGCATCGTCACGAAACCAAATTTTGTTCAACTCGGATATCATCTGCTGCTTTGTTGTGATTGTTTTTGATAAGATGCTGTCTTTGACGAACTCCCAGATATTTTCTATGGGATTCAAATCTGGGGAATTGCCGGGCCACGGGAGAACTTCAACATTGTGGCAATCGAGGAATTGCGTGACTGAGCGGGCTTTTGTGGCATGGGGCACTGTCATGCATGAATATGAAGTTTCCTTGGGGAACCATTCTCTCGTTTGTGGCAGCATGCTTGTCTCGAGAACACGAAGATACTGGTGCTGTTCCATCATCCCCTCAACGACGTGAAGACGACCTGCTCATTCGTAGCTGACCATACCCCAGACCATAACCTTTGTAGGATGTTTCACAAACTGGCGTATTGGATGAGGAGAACCTGGAGGCTGCCATACACGACGTCTGCTTGCCATCTGGCCCTCGTCGATGAAGCATACACTCCGCCATTTATCGACAGTCCAATGGGCGTGATCCTTCATCATTGCGGGTGTCAGCTTTGGGGCACGACGAGGCTTCACTGAACTACTGTACAGCCCAGCGTACAGAGACATGGACGTTACTTGCTTCTGAGAGGCGACCTGAGATCTGGTTAGCAGATAAAAGTGGCTCTTGTCTACGTATGCTCTTGGTGCAGTATGAAATGCAGGAAGGAAATGTAGGAGTGCAGGAAAGCAGTGTAGGAAATTCGTTATTTCAACATATTGCGCAATACATACTGCAGACTCCTCGTTTACTTGACAATACGAATTTTTAAAGCATACATCATGATGCAGGTAAATTGGATTGATATTTATGTTCAGTTACGTCTTCTGTAACCCATTTGCATATTAATTTAATATAAAATTCAACATAGTACTAAGAAATCAAAACAATAATAAATTAACAAAACTATTTGAAAAAATATAGGTGTTCATAATAATCTGTCGCCTACTACTTTGCTGTTGGATACTTTTTAAAGTTTTTTAAGGATTTAAATAATAATTGAAACATTTTCTAATAGGATCATTTAAAAATATATCTATTTAGCAGTATTTTTAATTTTTATTAATTTAGATTTTAAAATATTGGCGAATCACGTTGTCATAGTTACTCTGAGATATATTACTATCAATTCTTTCTGAATAAAAATTGCTTAAAAACAATTATTCTTTAACTACTATTAACCTTGTAAAAATATACTATAATTTATTCAAAATTCAAAATTATATTATTAGTTCATTTTAGTGGTAATGCTTAAATTACAGAATATATTACCTTAAATGCGACATCACATCTAAAAAATATAAGTATTTGAGACCATGTTACTACATTTATATTTGATACCAATATTTCAGTTGTTTTTTTTCACCGTAATTCAACGTATACACTGCATTTATAATGGTAAAATTATCGGAGATCAAGAATATAAATCTGTTGTCAGTATTGTGGATAGTTGGAACAACTACCTATGTACCGGAACATTAATAGATGAACACATAGTCCTCACCGTGGCCCATTGCCTAACCAATGCGAAACGTTCAACCTTTCAAACATATGTTATTCTCAACGGACAAACATTTTGGCAGGCAATTGGTGCAAAAACACTCAAACGTCATACCAAGTATCGGAGTAAGGGAGCTTCTTTAATAGCACTAAAGTATGACATTGGATTGATAATTTTAAGGCGCGCGGTCAATGAAACGGATGATGTCAAATTTGCCAATTTTCCGAAACATAAAATCCCTAAACAAGACTTTTACGCCACTGTTGTTGGCTACGGACACAGCGACCCTCAGGGCAGCATTGATGGACACAAACGAAAAGCTCTGGTGAAAGTAATTGCTAGAAAACATTGCCAACGTAAATTCAAAAGCTTTCATGATTCAAATCCCTTTTCGGAGCATTTGATCTGCGCCAGACAAACCATGTTGATTGGGCATCATGGAACTCCGTGTGCAGGAGACTCTGGAGCGCCGCTTTTTATAACCGATAATTCAACAAATGAGAATATTCAAATTGGAATATTGGCGTTTGTCGGACCCGATTGTGGTTATATTGATGGATTTACTTCAACGAGTTACTATAAGAAATGGATTGAGGACAACAGCGATGCTAATATTGTATTATATACTTCACTGAACATGGTACTATGTATTGTATTTGTCTTCTTCACAAAAAAATCC
Organism: Coelogynopora nodosa; assembly: GCA_034780555.1. Classification (NCBI taxonomy): domain Eukaryota; kingdom Metazoa; phylum Platyhelminthes; order Proseriata; family Coelogynoporidae; genus Coelogynopora; species Coelogynopora nodosa. The sequence continues at coordinate 1,187 of JAUZND010042777.1, read as the reverse complement.
TGTTAATGTAAGAGTAGGTACACATATTAATTTAAGAGTATGTACTTGTACTCAATTTAAACATCGTCCAGGGCCTTAAAAAATGTCCCAAATACATGTTTTTGCCCAAAACTCTTTAATGCCTTGATTTATAAAATTGTTTCATAACTAGGTATTATTACAATTTACGTTAGTGACACTGTCGGATTTAATATGGTATTTAAAAATCATTAATTGAAATTCACGCGTCAAATGTGGTCACTATTGCACACTTTTTAACTATATCCTCCTTGTTGATAATGCTTCAATTGAAAATTAATTCACTGTGGTTTATGTAAATGAATAATCAAGATTTAGTGCACTTTATGCAAACCTAAGAAAGTAGTTATATTTGTGATAAATTTAATTTGTGATTTAGCAAAAACATTAATCTTGATCTCTGATTTTCACTCTATTATTTATTACGTTATTTCACCAGTCAATTCAATAAATAGAAATATGATTCTGCACAATTAAATTTTCAATTGTAATTGTTGTGAACTTCGTTTTCGTTTTTATATTGACGTCTGATGCAAATTATGACCCATTACTTTCAAATAGTACGTTTTATATAATTAGATGGTATAATAAAAAGATATTCTAAACAACGAAAACATGATAAAATGTGCCTAACACGTAAGAATGTATATTCTATATTGAAAATGAAACAAGTGGCGGACCATTGCAATTTATAGAATACACACACATGTACTCATTGCACTGGACAAGTATATTGTATTTAACCGCAGTAGTATATTACTTGCGCCTCCGATTGAGAAAGATGACGACTGCGCGCTTTTCCAGGCAATTCAATTTTTCGAATCCAGCGTCGAACAAGGTCCGCCTGAACTCTCCAACAAGGGCAATGGTTACAAAGTGAGACCCACCTACTAGGAAGAAGGACAGACTGCTTGGTTAAAATTGGCTATGGACTTTGAAGCTTTCGACTGGCGCGGTACAAAGATACCGGCTCTATTTCAGTTCGGATCAGGATCGTACCAACTCATGACTCGGGCAACAAACCTGTTCTGCGTTTACCATGGCAATAAGGACTACAAATATAGCGTGCTATTCAAGGTTTATCAAATACGAGTAGTATAGGAAGAGTGGAATCTGACTCACTTATAAATAGATTTATGAGTCATGGCTAAAAATAGACCATGCCCCCC
>JAUZND010042766.1:0-20711 GCA_034780555.1 Coelogynopora nodosa | reverse complement strand
TAACTTTACATGTTCTCCAATAAAACTACCCATATTCACAGACTTATTCTTGTTCCTATAACCCACGGGGTACAACAATATGTATAGTAAGCATAATATATGATGCGGCTCATCTATATAGCTATCATATCCTATAATAGGAACTTAGGGGAATACAATTTAAAGCGAGCGAGTCATTAATAAAATCAACTTTTTTAGAATCTTAGATCACCACTTAAAAAAAGTCTGGTGTGCGAGTGCAATACTTAATTTGATTTGAACAAATTGGACAAAAAAACAACTGTAACTCAAACAAATTCAATATATATGATAAATAAATGAAATATTCACAATTTCCTTGGTCCTCGATAAACAAATTTTTGATTATTAGCTGTTATTTGATAGATATTTTAATACAAAATAAGGTTAGTTTTCTTCAGAAAATTATTGCATAATACTGTACATATTAACAATCCACGCCATTATTTTAATCACAAGTGATCGCTGTGTCGCGTCATATACATTAATTAAAAAACTGACGCCAGCATGGTCACATTAGTAATGAAACTAATGTGACAGTCAGAATAATTGCATTATCTCCATATACGGCCAAAGAAAGACACTACTAAACTGACAAAGAACGAGCTCAGGCTAATATTATTATAATCGGAGCGTTGCACTTTTAGTCTGGATATAGGGGGTGTGCAGCATAATAAATTGGTCAGACAGTGCAAAGAGAAATAGCTCACGCTCCCAAATAAATTATCGCACTCAAGCAAGTTGCTTCCTTATAGCCATATAATGCTCTCCCCCCTTCATTCTCTCTTCTGTAATCTGAGTGAGAAGAATATCCGCGTAACCCGATGAGGGCATTCATTTGGCGCGACCTGATATGACTCAAGCGAGACAAGCGCTTCGACGTAACCAGGCCTCTCATTGGCTCTCGTGGCGTGTTACTCGGCAACGTAATATCTATCGACTTATTTGTGGTGGTGGATTAATGTAAACTTACGGCTAGTTTTCTTGCTTGCCTCTCCCTTGTTTGTGTGTATTACGCTAACAGGAATTGATCAATCGATCATCTGGGATAAACTCTGTGTACTAACGAGGTCGCACTTATTTACCACCATATTGCTAGCCAGACACGCAAAGGCTATTTTAGGATTTTTCAGTATTATTATTTAATAAACGTTATTCAAGGTGCATGTTTTCTCTTAAAATTTTGACATGATTGCAGCGCAGAACTCAGGAATGGTTTCCCTTTCATCAGTGGGGTGAGTTGTAATCAATATTTTAAAAACTATATAACGCAGGTTAGGTAATCGTCATTTAATTATTCATTTAATGTCCAGTATCTCGGATAATGTTTATTTAACTATTATAGAGTGACTGCATTTATAATCAAGGTTTTGTAACAAAGACTAGTCTAATTTTAGTGCACTTATAAATTGTGCCCCAATTTGATTAACTAATTATAATTCTTTAGTTGCAGATGTCGTTAGTAATTGTTTTAGTCACAATTACTGTTAAATTTAATAACATACAACCAAAAAAATTATCTGTCGAAATACATTTTTTTAATTAAAATAGTGTCAATTAATATTATTATATATTTATAACAATTAATCAATATTTCTAAAAATTGTGATCAATAATAATATATATATGATGTTTACCAATTCTTATCAGAATGTACGTATAACGTAGAAATGACATTACATGTGTGAAAATATCCACCTATTGATATTTTGCTTTAAAATTAATACTTTATATAAAAATGTTAATTTTTCACAATTTTTTGTTTTACTCAACCCTATCTACAAAAGCAAATAATTATCTGATTACCAATACTAGAACGAGAGGACAAATGTAATAAAATATTTTTGAATTGAAATGAATCCTTCTTCATTAGAGTATTTTTAATTCCTCTGCAAGCTAACTGCGTTAAATCCATGTTTATTTTTACCATAACTTAATTAAATTAATATAATTAATAGCACACGCAATAAGTGCGGTAATAATAACCTGTTTTGGTGTTATTGGACGACTCCCCTTCACTTTTTGAATGGAGGGGTTTTGTAGTGCAGTGTTTATCAAGAAATGGCTATTTTAATGTTATGAAAATAAGACTCCGTTTCCTTTGTTTAGTATTTGCGACTGTCTCTGTTTATTATATAGTTTTATAAGATTACTTTTTTAACACGTACAAAAATAGAATAACTGAGCGCTTAGTCATTAAGTGGAAACGTGTTCTTCTACAAGTGAGAGCTTTTTCGTAATAGTTCTAATAAACATAACTATTATTTCATATTGAAAATAAATGTTATTTATAAAATAGTATAAATAAATAGAATAAATAAAATTTAAAATAAACAAATTTTATTTTAATTTTGTACAGTCATCATATTTGCTATCTAAGCTTATTATTCTATTATTATTGTAAGGAACACGGAACATCTTTCCTGTTGTAACTTATTGAGCATACCATCCAGAATACAACAGTCTTAACCATTGATTGTCCCTATTATATTTGTTATGGTTTTTGTTAATGAAATGTTAAGCGCTTGGCTATATTCTATTGCAAATATGCTGTTAGCTATATGCTATTGGAAACTATTGGTAATATGCTATTAGCTATATGCTATTGTCTGAGTCTTGAAATAGTCGTCATATTCGGTGCGAATTTATTATTTAAATTAGGACCTACTGAAAAATGAAATTTTTTGGGTTTTTCTTTAATAAGCTGATAGTGCAAAATTCCAAACTCTTTATTGACATGTTTCACAAAAAAATGAATATTATCCAATTTAACATAAATGAATTTTCATGTTTCATGTTCACTTTTCAATTGATGCTGTATATGAATATAATAGCTAAATGTTAACATTTTAGTTTTCAGAAATATACGGATTTTATATTTCTTCAAAGTCAATGCTGCAAAGCTTTTTACAAACGGTCGTAAAGCGTATATTTTTTGATGTAAGGATACTTCTTTTCTCGTAATATATCGTTTATTCGGAAGTCACATAATTAGTTCATGTTTTTTATACATCTTCAAAAAATATAAAAAGGGTTTTAAGTATATATAGTATCACGTGCTGCAAATTAGATGTCAAATAATATGAATATTTGACACATTATGACAAAATATGAACATTTCGCTAATACCTATATAATAACCGAATGTCCAGCCACTACACATATTTAATCATTGTATGATTAGGACGCAAGTCGAAATATTACAATACACTTTTTACCTGCAGCATATGCTATCTTCCTATTTTTCTTAATATGAATATAATTTTTATTACTCAGAGAATTTGTATCATTATAGATTTCACTTCAGATTTGAAATTAGTGGCGTTTTCAAAACCGATTAGATTTAAACAATAATATTAAATTATCTAAACAATAGATTGTCGTTGTTTAATGTTCTTCTTAAGACAAATTCAGCATTATTAATTTAATATTATAGTAAATGGATACGTTATATTCAAATCCTTAACATCACCACAAAACAAATAGAAATAACTAAAAAAATATTTTAAAACTTTTTAAATTCAATTATTCCTATAATACCTATATTTTAATAAGTAGTTTAAAATTAATCCTTCGAACGAATCTTTTTGATTACATAATAAATATATAAATAATAATGATATAAAAATTCTACTAAATATAACTTGTATTGCACATTATATTCGACTTTTTCAACCTATAAACACGGCTTTGAATTCATTTCAATACGAAAAGTAGGACAGCGTCTGATAAATATGGCAAAATAATTTTTAATTTTATACTTATTTTATTGCCGTATAGGCGTGTTACGTGAACATTATTGCCATCAACAATCGCCGCATGAAATAAGTGAAATCATTTTTCCAGTTTGTTTATCTTTTCCGGATGCTGGACGCGGGTACTATAACAGTGTACCGACGTTTAGCGAAAATGGAAGTTTCAATCTGGGTCAAGTCATTTTAAAGTTACGTTTCAATAACACACCTGTGTCGTGCTTTTTACTAAAGTGCAATCAATCGAACTATATTATAGGTACACGTAATGTTTGGCTTTCATATTATTGTGTATACCTAATACTAACCGTGTAAAGATTGATCGCCAAATTTGCACAAAAGCCATTCTTTGCCTCATTACTCATCCGTTTAACTTGTTACATCCCGTTTGACAATATTGTTATAGCTTTGATAATTTACTAGACTAACATAATAATATATATTATCTAGTACCGCAGTAAGTATAACCTATATACTTTCAGTAATGGCTCTATATGTATATTATATAGTCTGAAAAATGTGGAAAATAATTGTTGCCGTTATGCCGGTATTGGTACATAATTTCACAATTGAAGCAATAGTTATGTATGACTATTTCTCAACGTCTTCCTATATCGTTCTGTATATTATGCAGCTTTTCTGAGTATCGTATGTGTCTGGCTGATTGTTTGTTTGTTTGTATATACACGTGCAGTATATATAGGTATTGTATAATCATAATTCGAGTGTGGCTCTGTCAGGTCATCAGCTTATAAGATGCAGTATGGATGTTATAACAGGCATGAACAAGAAAAAAATTAATTCTTACATCTTCACTTCGTCACGTGTCTGTTACCGACGGATTCCTAGAATTAAGTCTGGGTTTATTGTTATTAAAATCTCTTTATAATAATAATAATGTAATAATAATATAATAAAGTTAAGATGTAGGAGTAGCATAATGTTACTGACATGAGTGACGAAAACTATTTTTATGACATTTTTAACTTATTTCAGGTAATGTATTAATTGCTATAATTAATACGTGCAATTATAAAATTTCGCAACTATATATAAACAATTATTATATATAGGTATTTATAACAATCGAGTTATTTTTAACATATAATTAAACAGAATATATACTACTGCTTAACACTGATATAAATTCACTAAAAGTACAGCCCGAATATCTGGTGCGTAAATTTAGTCCGTGTTTTATTTTCGAGCAAATACCCCTTTGAAGAGCTTTGAACTCATCCTTTTCTGTATATATATATACATGTAATCAACTTTTCTAGACCACCCGACCGATCACTGTTCGCTACTATAATATAGGATGAAGTTACAGCATACGAACTGAGTTGATATTTTCCCGATTCTCTAATAGTATAACTCTGTGTCCTCACAGGGACGTGTCTACTTGCCTCCCAAATCTCTTCCCCCGAACTTATTGCCGAACAAGCAGCAGCAGCGTGAAGGGCTGCCTGGATAACAGTGCACTAAATAACTCGTATGAGGCGGCCAACAACCTTACGCCACAGTATTACTTCCCCAAACATTGCACGGATCACGTCGCATAATCTGCAATCAAACCCCTCCCCTGCTCTCTCTCATTGCCGCTTGCCTGTACTATTTATTCTGTTTCAGAAAATATTCATAACCTTGCGGAGGAGGGGTAGCGGGAGGATGGAGGGTGGGGGGGGGGGGAGATATTGAATCATTCGTTGCGCGCTCTGTCTGGCTTAAAATTTCACATTTTCCGCAGTTATGCTTTTGTGTGTCTTTCTACATATATCCAGCCTCATTTCGATAGCTCGCTAATTAAAATATTATTATATACTTAACATATAATGATAAAAATTTATAATTTTCTTAAATTTGTTTATACATAAGCTGATATTATGTATACATACTTTTATTACTGGTAGTTTTCCACTTATAAATAACTCGATTTGAACTTTTAACCATTTTTTGAGTGTTTTATAATATATTATGGTTTTTCCACGTTCACGATATCTGTTATATTGAGAGCAAAAAAACAAAACTTGATCGACCTCAATCGTTCTGACCACCAACGTTCGACAGTTATCTGTAAATTAATCTGATAAAAATTCTTTTAAACTCTGTGTGAGGCTGACATCGGGATTTGAAATGGAATGAGATATAGAGTAGATACTATATATTATATTTCCTCAGTTTTCTTCCTTTCTTGCATAACTGTGAAACTAAATAGCTCTATTTTCTCTCATTCCCTGCAGTCTGCAGAGAAATGCCTATATATACATATATGTGTGGAAACACTTTACAATCGATAAATTTTCGGGATTACGAAACACATACACAACCGTTCTCATTGCGATATGTTGTGGTTCTTTGAATTGTTCCTGGGCATGATTATTCTCTTCCCTGAAGAGGATGTAAAGAAAGAGGCGGGCTATTCCTTCTACACTCGTCCCTTCTCGTCCCTTCCCCTCCGTGTAATATTACTTCCAGTTCTGTCATCTTCCAATTCTAGGGTCATGCAAGTTTGTTGGATACGATATAATATAAATTATAAATAGACTCGGAATAAACTATCCGGTTAACATTATTTGTGGAAAATGGTATTGTAGATACATATTACGAAATTTAACTATGAAATAACTGTATTAAGTGAATTAAAATCGGATTCTATTTTTTGCAATTAAATATTTTTAAAAAACATTTGACTTTTATAAATTTTGAGTTTTATAGAACTATTATTTTTAAAATTGGTCTAAGTTCTATTATGCGATGATATTGTATAGGTGCCGAATAATGTAGCTATAATGCAACGTTCGAACTATTTTTCGTCTAAAATGAAGGTTATTTTCTTTCATTTATTTTTGAAAATTATTAAATATTCATAATTTGATTGTTTATATATGTTCTTAGAGTACATATTTACAAATCTAGTTTTATATTTTTTATTCGGCCTGTAGCATGATTTTTTTTGTAATCCTTAGAATTACGTAGTAAATAAATATACAACATTCAATCAATATGTAATAAAATGTTCACTTTCTACCTTATATGAAATAGTAGTGAAACTCAGAACAGGTTGAACCCTTCCTTCAAACTTCTTGTTAGTGGAAATCGACTAGTCGCTACCGTTATATAGTGATTAGCGACCCTCTGTTACTCTGATTGTTACTAATATACAGCTATATATTTTGGAACTAATTTATACTAATATATATATATATATATATATATATATATATATCAATAACTTATTAAACTAGACACTGTAGGTACTGACTTAAAGGTCTCCATCTGCTGTCTCCCCATCAGATCGGCAGAAGTGCGATCCTACCACCGGCCTTCTCTGCCGGGGCCACCAACATTGCCCCCTAAACTGCACCCCGAGGTGTCACACTTCAGCCCCCCCTCCCCCAGCCCGCTGCACACCAACACCGACCAGCTGGCGGACAGCTGTTGGCCGGCAGCCCCCCCCTCCTCCGGGGGTGACTCACTCGACTCCTCCCAGAGCCAGTCGCTAGCCGGCGACCTCTCCCGCAAGCAGCGTGAATTCATCCCGGACAACAAGAAGGACTGCAAGTACTGGGAGCGCCGGAAAAAGAACAACGAGGCGGCCAAGAGGTCACGCGAGAAGCGCCGGATGAACGATATATCGATGGAGCGCAAGATATCCGACCTGAAGGGTGTCAACAACAAACTGCTCCGCGAGCTCAACGATATCAAGCTCCGCTTCGGTGTCCCGATCACCAGCAGCGCCAGCAGAGGGGAGGACTCGTCACCGGCGCTGTCACCGATCACCCTGGGGATAGACTCGCCGCAGCAGACCTCCTGTACAACTCCAACTTCCGTAGGGCAACAACTCCAGTCACTAGGGAACGCCGGTGGGCCCTGTCGGGTGTCCTCTCCGACGTCGTCGCCGTCGCTGTCGTTGCTAGGTTACGGTGGTGGTGGTACTGGTGGTCCACCGACCGTTGCTAGCTGTCCCTCCTCCTCCCTAGCTCAGCATCACCTGCCACCTACTCAGGTACACTGACACTGTAAATAGTACACAACTACTGTAGATACACTATAATTAACATGTTATTAGTATGTAAAAATCAATAATACTCATATATAAATACCTATTAAAATATGTTTTGTTTTATATAGAATAATGTTAGGAACATAAACATATTCATAATAGTATTCATCACGTATACGAAATTAATTTTAAAATACAGTTATTTTTTAATAGCTTTACTAATAGTATCCCAACATATCAATAAGATTTTACATGGCATTCTGAACAAACTCAGAAGAGTTGCTATACTCTCGACAGACAGAGCTGTCTGCCAGGGAGAGATAAATACCGTGCTGGGATTCGAACCTGCTACATTTACACTTAATCACCAGCGCCTTAACCGATTGGACTATCAGTCAGTACTATTTTTATTGATTTGATAGAATTGATTGGAACCATCTGGCAAAATCAGCTCACCAGATAGAAAGAAAATAAATAAATCAAAAATAATAAAATAGAAATCAAAAGAAAGGGTAACTATATAACAAAGAAAACCAACTAAAAAGATACACAAAAGGCAAAGGAGAGGAATTAATAAAACTGGAAATAACAAGAGTATAACTTCTTAGAAAAAACTCAAGAAAACCAGCCAAAAGGAGACCAATACCAAAAGTGAAAGAAAATGAAGGAATTCCACCAAGTTATACTTGTACTTACTGTATAACACAGGCCTAGGAAATTAGAGGATGTTAAGTCATGCATGTTGTTGTTGTTATATGTTAACTAATCCATTATCCAGGACACAAAACCAAAACGGACCGAAAGTAGATGCTGACTTAAAGAAATACAGTAGAAAATTAATAAGATGCGGGACTTAGGACCTTCAGCGGTGTGTTTAACCGGTTTGATAGCGCGCTAACCGTCACACTTTCCTTTATTTAATAACTAATGACCAAGATGGTAAAAAAGCATATAATATATAGGCCTCACACGAGTTTAGAAAAGTATTAAAATTAAATTTAGAAATAAGGCTATCATTACATTTATACCAGTCAGTGTTGTGTTTTGTATATGCAACATAATGTCCACTTGAAATAGATGAACCAATGTGACAAATAGCATCAAAAGCAGAAAAAAATCATTATTTAAACAAAGATTGCGTGGGCAGAAGATGAAATGTCCAATTTTACAGATTCTACAATATCTAGTAACAGTAAATCTGTTAATAAGAATGGCTGGAATATTAGGGTGCTGGTGAATAACTGTCACGATGGAATGAGAAGTATTATAAGATAATGTTGTATATTAAAAGAATTAAAAGAGATATCATAAAAAGGTTCAAAGCAGTTGGAAGTATGATGACAAGATTTACAGACAGAGGATGTTTTATACATTCCAGAAATAGTTGACTTGATGGATGGTATGATGTCATTATCATTCTCTTGCAAGCCGCAATGAGAAATAAAAGCTTCCTGAACATCCTGTTGCTCGTGGTTGTTAAAAAGAGGAACTAGATTAGCCAAGCAGTTTCTAAGTTCTTTGAAAAACTCCATTCTTTTGTCAAAATTAACTTAATTATATAAAGGTATAATATAATATATAAATGTAAATTATATAAATGTATCTTGGATACAACAGGTGATTACTTCCTTCCGTCCACTGCAGATCCCAACACAGCATCATCCGAACGGAGGATTCCTCTCCCAGACCTCGCCAGGGTTGATGGCCCTCCAGCGCCTCCTGTCACCCTCCCTCTTCTCTGGTGTCTCGCCACAAGTTGCCGCCGCAGCCAGCCTTCTCCTCCAACAGGCTTCAACCGCAGGCACCAACAAGCACAATGTCCTCCCCTCGCCCACGGGAGGCGTGTTCAGCCCCCTCCTCGAGACCGTGGGCTCACAACTGGCACCGTCACCCTCGCTACAGCCGCCGCCGCAGCCTCAACACTCCTTTCAGACCGCCGCCTCGGTGTCACTGCCGACCAATGGGTTCACGCACAACTTCGACTTCGTCACCAGCCCTATTAACAGCCAGCCGCCCGCTGCCATCATTCCTCAACGGATCTCCAAACCGGTTGGACTCCCTTGGGAGGCGTCCCCGGTGATACCTGGGACACAACTGGTTGAACGTCCTCTGGATCTCACGATGCCGCTCATCAAGCTGGAGGCACCCACTGTGGCCAGGAATGCTGCCATTAAACATGAGAGGTCGTCATTCAACCCAGCCATGCGGGAATGCTTTGAACCTGACCATGCCGCCCTATTGGTTACGTCCTCCGTGATGAAGAATAATCAGTTGTCTCCCCTTGTTACCTCAAGTAAGTTTTACGACTATTTGGACTTATATACCAACCAAGCGTGACGCGATGTGACGCAATGTAACGTCGCGCATCGAAGAATTAATTTTAGTTCTGATGTTTCTACATAATTAACACTTTATTTATATTAAAATAGGCTCGTTAGGCGGCATCGCAGAAAAAATTGAATAATTTAATTTTAGTCGGGTGGCGCTCAGTTTAAAAAGGCTCATTGAAATGTATGTATTAAACCTTTTTACGGAACGTCACGTCGCGTTTGGTGGCTATTGTCCTTTAGAATTCTTAAATAACAAAATCTAAGTGTGATATATTGGGGTGGAGTGTTTAAATAAATATTAAATTAATTAATCAATTAATTAATTTAATTAAATAATACTAAATTATTTCAATTAAATTTAATATTAAAGAATAATTGTAATGTATATTTTTACTATTATGACATTGTCCCCTTTATTGTATAATTTTGCAGAAAATATTTTTTTGTATAGTATTATTTTCAATAAAAGATTCGAAAGTTAGTATATGAGTTTTATACATTTATACATTTTTAAATTTACAACCATCATAATATATTTGTTACTCTTTAATCAAAATAATTATTCAATACTATTATTATACATAATTAAATATTTAAATCAATCCAGAATTTTACATATTAAATTATCAATTTAATATTGTAGAATCAATTTAATATTCTCAAAAAAGTTTCAAATATAGTTTTGTAATTTTGATATAATTATCTCGTTTTAGAATTCTATCACATTTCTGACAAACATATGTTGCATTTTCTATGCTATAACTGTTCCGATATTACGAGATGTAGTGTAATAAATACTAATTAAATAATGTTATTGAAATCAGCGGACTGTTTCAAACCTCACCAACTGCTGTATTTTCTTCAAAACAGTTGTATATATATATATATATATAATATATACAACGTCTATATAATTAAACTCTCAAATACCAGACATGAGTTGCACAGAATTACATCCTGAAATTAGTTATATAGTCATCAAGGAAGCTGTCTTGGTCACCCCCTAAATCTCTTGTAGTTGTAACACTCTGCAGTAATGCGAAGAACCGAAGATTATTTGGAGTAACGGTGACAGTTGTCTGTCCATTATCGAACCTATATAATCCATAACACCCTATTATTTAACATGATGTATATTATACATTAACCCGCATTTTAACCGCACTTGAGCTCTGCACTGGGTAATAAAGTTCGGTCATATGTAGGCTATAGGACTACGTTACTGAATTTACCCCTGCTGTGTACTTTTGACTGTTTATTGCTGGATGACCCCAGTAGAGCATACCTACTATTTGTGAATTATTGTGTGTGTACTCACAAGTCTGGCCTCGGGAGAATTCTTACACATACACACCGCACCGGCTATTATTATATCAACATGCTGATGAGGCTGAGCTGTATAAGATCGTACCACCACCGCACCGGTATACCACCTTCAATCACCCTGCTTGTGTACTCGAAGTGGGCCCCCCACGCAAACAAGTCCGGCAGCATGCACACATGCAACCGATGTCCTTCATTTTGAGACATCTTTTGACCTGCTACTCTTTGTGCGTGTGTGTGTTTGGAGTTTTTTTTTATTTATCCGTTATGGTGTCTTTGTTTGCCTGGCCCGATGATGGTGATGAATGCTTGACGAGTTCTTGGATGGAGTGAGCCTTTGTAATGGTATAGAATCATCTCATTATCCAATCTGCACCTATATATACATACTTATAATAGCTGCTTATGTTGATAAAGAGGTTGATAAATATGACGGATGACCCGAATCTCAGGTCATGGTAAACATGCCTCAATCATATCATGTGTTGTCTCCCTCATTGATTTTGTTTTTAATACACCATTTTTAAAGTTCGATATATTATATATAATAATATATGAGTCAAATAAACGAGTTCAACAATGTGAAAATTAATTATATTTACTTTTCCTTACTGCTTCTCGAAATATATCAGAATAATGTATTTTTCATATGGTTGACCTCGTTTTTTGACATAATATTATGCAACTATATTCATAATCATAAAATGTTCACATTCATAACATTTTATTTATTGATATTTCTTACATTAAACTACGAAACACCATGTCAATCGTTTTAGTTTAAACATTACAAATAATAATAAAATATAGAAGAAATATAAATATATTTGTTTATTGAGAATTTATGAAAAGCTATACATACACACAACATATACGCACACAAAATTATGGTTCTAAGTGTTCGTTCCAAATAATCGAAATACTCTTCTATATACTCTTTCCAGGAGTATATTTTAGAAAATATTCAATTTAATTTAGAAAACATTGTATATTTCAGAAAAAGTCAAATTAAATAAAGAAATCATCAAAAGTATTTAAAAAAAATTGATTTCATAAAACGTCAAAAGTAGTAGTAAACTAATTTTTTTTCAATAATTCCTCAACACCACAAAACAACTAAAAAATAGAAATAAAAAAGAAGACCAGCAATTATATCATGCCACTGTCAAATATGAAACTAAATTTCATAATAATATCAGGATGGTTTAAAGAAAAAAGCAACATTCATGGCTAAATTCCAGAAAGGTCAAACAAAAGAAATTAGTTATCATCAAACCACAAATATTATTTATAAAAAAAATTTACAATCCAAACATAGATTGTGTTATACTCTATATGTAAAACAGACCAGTGATAAGATGATAGGATGGAGTAATAACAGGAGTGATACAATCGCAAGTGGAAGTCTGTCAAATCTAAAAAAAGCTGAAGTATAATTGGGGACAGGCCGGATCATATATAAAACACGTGTAACAAATGAAAATTATAATAAAAATGAAAAGAAAAGATGACTAAACAATGGTGCTATAGACTTTGGACCCCCAAATTAAAATGTTGAGAACTTTTAAAATATTTCAGAAATAATTAATTGTGTAATTCAGTAAAATATCAAAATTATGTATTTCAGAAAAAATTTCATCCCTTTTATATTTAATTCAATTGTCAACGGCTCACACCGTTACGACAATATTTAATGAGAACTTCTATTATACTAATTGAATAAAAATTAAGTCAGTTTGTTCGTTTTGGTGGAGTTAGGTTATATATATATATATATGTTAATTTATCTATTTACTTATCTGTGAACAATATTCTATTTAATATCTTTTAACTACAAAAAGACAACAAAATAATTAAAAGTTTTTATTATTTACGATTTTTGAAAAATATTATTGATGTTTTTTAAAATCAAAAATAATTTTCTAATTAACATTTGATGTATTTTCATACAAATAAAACTTTTCACATAAATACTTCTTAAAAAGGGTGTTTACAAGTAAATTCATTTTCACTCTTATAATTAGTGTTATATATATAGATGACTATAATAAAAAGATAGAAAAAGTTCCCGCAAAACTATAATGCGCATAAATCGTAACTTCATTGTATCTCATTATAACTTTCTGTATCCCTTATCAGTGGTCATCAATATATGGAGTGGTATACAGCATTTACTTATCGGACTCAAATTGTTTTGAAAATCATGAGCATGTTTCCTGTCATATAAATTATTATAATATGCAACATCGTATAGTGGCTGTTTCATATCCTCATCTTCACAAGTATGCCCATGTTTCTCAAGAACAAGCTTCAGCCAAATTCTTGCTCATTATAGGCCTTCTTATAATACATAGGTATTTAACGTGTAGATATATATATATATAGGTATGCTACAGTAATTTTATAATTTTCAATTTATCTTATATAGGTACTGTACACCACAATATATGCACCATAACCGGGTACGATGATATATATATATATATAGTAAGTAATTACATAGTTTCTCTATATAGACGCTCTTATCACTCTGGCCCCATACCATGTCTTTATGTTTACATGTCATGAGGCAAGCACCTTGCCATGTACTTGAAGGGGTATTTCGTTCTGTCTGAAATGCTAATATATACTTCCTTCCCACCTTCCCTTACCGCGCATGTATACTTAAATATATTACGCTAGTAAAAAATGCCGTGTATACTGCCCTCACCTAATATGCACTGTATGTGTATAATATAGATAAGTACTATAATACAGCGTCTGTATATTATACAACTGTTTCAAAGTGGCTCTAGGAGATTACGGCATCACATGCGAAGTTTATTTCTTGTTATTTCTGCTCCTTCGAAAGAGATGATGTGGATAATATTGCACGTATATTATACACACAGACAATTTATTACGACAACTTTCACTTTTGTCTGACTACACATGTATAGTATATAATATATTGCATGTTATAGGTAGACCTGACCATAATTCGCCATTATAAAGTAATGCTAGCGGTGATCCGGTTATATTCTGTCATACATTGGTGATCCCAGACGTGTAAAGTAAGTATATAAGTGTACGCAATGATGCATTTGTTCAGTGTTAGACGGAGGCACCCCTATTACACATACCGTACTCTTAGTGTATGGATTTAGAGGTACACAGAACGTGCACCATATGCCGCTAATTTCCAGGCTGCAGCAGTACTAGATAAGATTACAGCAACAAGTAACTTACTGTATAAGGGTGAATGACTGAATATCCCCTTCTATAATGTTTCTTCTTAAACTGCACACCATGTGTATATATATATGAACTAACATATTCGATGCGATTCGGTGAACCGAATTCGCAAGACAGCATCACATCACTCGGTCTGGTTTCTAGAGATGTACTGCTGCTCACAAATTCAGAATTTTATAACGTTTAGGGCACCTCGACATTTTAGTTAAAAAATGCGTACATTTATTATTTCACTATGCACACCTTTTCAGGACTGAAATCCAGAGTTGCAACAAAAGTACACTGTAAGGACACATTATATACAGCAGGTTATTGGAAACTTGCATACCTGAAATCTTTCCTAATAACATGTTACCAGCTGTATCTCACATACAGGGCTTCACTTTCTACCGAATCTCTGGCGTTTGACATACTGTAACACTGTTTATCAAGTAATTCGCACATGAGCGAGCTTTTATCTTCCAACTATACAGTAATATTATTCCTCTATGAAGGAGATCACCGTTTATTTTACTAGTATATAGCCGTTTCGTTGGTAGAATATAATGTCATATTAAATGCTATCAGGCTGTAACTAAACCCCGATATAGGATTGATGAAATGGGTGCACTTATGAATCGAATATTATATCATCCATATTATATGTTAATAGGGCATATATATGGATGTTTTTAATAATAATCAGATAAGATTTTTATTATATTTAATTAGATTTTCTAATATACAATATATATACTAGCCTATACATATTTCGTCTTTGTCATATATGATCCATATCAAAGCGATATGTATATTTTTTACATGTCAATCTGCTCAAAATTATTTATGTGGGGAAAAGATTAGAATATTTTAAAAATTATAATTTATTAAATACCACATATAAAATATATTATAATTGGTTTAATTCGTTTTAGATAATCTGGTACAATTCTGTTATGGACTATGTTTTCAAAGTAGGGTATTCTGTTATTAACAGTTTCAATCGATTATTAACGATTAAATTATCGGTTAAAGGCCCATGGCCACCAAGCGTGACGCGATGTGACACAGCAGAGCGTCAAGCGCCGAAGGATTAATTTCAGTTCTCACTAAGCGCGACGAGACGAGTCATATTTTGATCTTTCTACATAATTTACAGAGCGTATTTGCATTCATTAAATGTGTAAATAAAAAGTTGAATAATGTCAACTTCAGTTTTTTCGCGTCGCGCTCAGTGTATCATTGAAATAAATGCATTCCTTTTTTGTGGAACCTCGCGTCGCGTCGCGCTTGGTCAACATAGGCCTTAAAACACCCGGAAATGTCGAATCTGTATCTTTGTCGATATATATATCTATATATTATATATATAATTGAAAAATCGCAATAAAGCATGCTACTTACCATTATTTATTGCCAATAATTCAAGACTAGCTCCTTTTCATTAATGGTAAACAATGTTATAATACCTCAAGGTCATCGAGGACATTTGTCAGCTGTCTGACGCGGCTAGTATATTATTTTCTAGTTCTATCCCTTCTCTCTCTCTCTCTTTCTCTTTCTCTCTGTTTTTTTATTTTCTGACTGATGTAAGAGTGCATGCAACACGCGGGTTTAGTACACGTCATAATATATTGGTTATGAGTCATCATCATAGAAACCTCGTATTTAGCTCTCTCTCTCTCTCTGCAATGCTTTCCTCGTTTTAACCTCGTCAGCATTATATATATGTTAAGCGATGTTGCATGCATACTAATATCTCACTTCTGTCTGTCTATGATGTCTGCTTTAAATATTTATATTAAACATCATTTGTTGTTTATTGCGAGCGCGTGATAAGCATAGTATTAATATAGAGCAAGTAACAGACTGAAATAGTCGTTATTACAGAAATAAATACTTCCCTGTTTCTCTACTAATATAATTATTTAAATTATAATATGGGCACAATGTCAAATTGCTTTTGATTAACTTAATTTGGAAATCTATATCTTCGCATATTATTATCTATTATTCTTTATGATGGTATAATTACTATCCAATGTTGCGCTATTAATTATATTTCATTCAACTTTTATGAACATGGATTGTTTTTTGATCAACTAGAATTATCTATATAGAAAGAAACTGTGATAATGATTTTATCCTCGAAAAGCATTATACATTTTTCTTATAAGTTGAGCACGTCAAATTATAGATATTTTAATTGTACGGTTATTATTTCTGTATACTTTATATCAGTGCCGTACCCAGCATTGAGGCACCTGAGGCACGTGCCTCCTCAAAAAATGAAACCTTCCTTAGTGCCCTTTTTTAAAGCTAGAATTTAGTGCCCTTTTTAAAGCTTCAGAGCCACCCTAAATCTAATCAGTGGTGCCCTTTTTAACCAGTGCCTCCTCGGTTTGAAAATCTTGGGTACGGCACTGATTGTATATGTTTTTTAATAGTAATACATGTTTTTATTAGGTACTCACCACTGAAATCTCCACGTGTTTATTTTCACTGATTAAAATAATTGGAAATAACTTATTTTATTTGTTGGACAAAATTGTTACGTAGTAGATAAGAATAGGTTGTAACCATGCTCGTATTAATAATAGCAATATCTTTTCCATCCATTTCTGCGTCTATAGTTCTGTTAGAGTTGTTGATGAGGTTCATAGCCAATGAGTATTATAAAACCAGCCCATAAATTTAATTATTTTCGTGCTTAGATCTTTAATAGTATGTTCATTGATATAACTGAGTACTCCCTCTTGATAAGTTATTTTCATTAGAAATTCTTGTACAATCCTCTTTAAATTATCGTTGACTAGGTCAGCAATGTCTCGAGAATTATCGCTACTATATGATTCAGAATTATTAGAAGATTCCATAGAACTATCAGCATCATATAGTCTAGCGGTGAATTGCTACTCTCTTCACTTGATGAATCCATATTTTGTATGATAAATAAATGTAAATAAATAGTAGAAAAATAAATGAATGTAGGTTTTATAATTAAGTTTATGTTCTATCTCACCCTATTAGAGTCGTTGTGTGAATCAAGTGTACCGGGGTTCGATGCCGCTACCGCGAGATGTACCCTTCACCGAGCTGGTCAGTGATGAGACAATCGAGGATGGCTGTGATACTTTTTATTCCCTGTCAACCGCACATGATTCGAATCAAGCCAAATAACAAGTGGACATTTCTTCTCTTTCCTTCTGGAAAATTTTGAATCATGTGCGGTGAGGAAATTGATGCCCACTCACTCTGAAGGCATATACATTATCAAATTTATAAAGGGGATAGTAAAACAAAACCAATCTCTTTTAATCTTCAAACGGAAACTTTTACATTACGTTAACCTAATATAATTAATTTACAACTATATAAAGAGGCCAATTGTAATAATATAAAGTTAGTGTTTGAGCCCGAACTTTTCCCTGCACTCCATCTTAAACATTTGGCTTTCTATTATGGTCAATTTGTTTCATATACTGGCTGGGAAAGTTGTTATTATGGGCAGAGATCTCGTCGTTATATAGACATAATCGCAATACATTTGAATACTATATTTTCTCCCAAGTCACGATTTACTTTTTAACACTCTCTCTCTCTGTCTCCCCATTTTGCTTTTAACTATATCTAAAAACTAGGCGTTTACACCTCTATTCTTATTTCGAGACCATCATGCATGTATATTATTTTGTGAATAATAATAAAAACATTTTTTTCTTTTTTTGAAATATATACAAGTATTTTTTATTTCCTAAATATATAAGAAGATCTAGGTTGCATTTAGGCTTGGAATGGGAGGCAGGGTAGTCTACAAAGTATATACAACTAAAGTAATAAGGCTTTACAATACATGAGCATACTTGTATATGTAAAAATATTGTGTTCATCCACCACCATCATTGTTAGTAACAGTCTCTCGCCTCTGCTTCTTTAAAATTGGCTCCATTACTCACGGGAGAACGGTTGCTTTTCGCTTCTTTGGCGCACTGCCATCGCGTTGCTGTTTACTACTAAGCAGATGATGATTTCCATAGGGTATTGATTCATAGACATCCAGGCTCTTTTGTCCTCAAATAAAAAGAGTTTTTTCTTCTTATATGTGAGGCTATAGAGTTAATATCAAGGGCAGATTGCGATTCACGCTTTTGCCGGGATATATATATATATTCTTAATTAATTAGTCGCCATTGGCTTAAACTAATCAATAGATAAATATCTCAATGCTACAGCGCAATTCAGTTTGTTAAAGCCAGGAGTACGTACCGGGGTTTGAACTTGCTACCTTTGGGTTTGAAGGCAGGAGCTCTACCACTAGGCTACCGCTCTGGTTAACAGATGGTTAACAGATCCAAATCGTCGCTGAGTGTACGAAAAGGTCATCTGTTCTATATAAGCTTTCTTGTAAGTATCATGACTTATGTCGATTTTGAGTGTTGACCTTTGGACACTTTTAGCTCTCTTGACCCCACCAACACCATCCACTGTCTGCATACTGTACGCTTTCGGACGGAGAAGGAGCCACTCCTTAAACGGTTTCCTTCCAGACTCATCTTGGATGCAGCCCAGTCTCGCCTTGCAGATACAGAGTATTGTGGATGATTCTTCGGATAGTTTGATGTGTCTAACACTTCATCAAGACACATTTTAGGGATAAGATCGTTACTAACATTAATCCATGTAACCTTAAGAAAAAAGCTGTCAGTGTCGCCTCCCATTATATTGATTTCACATCCAAAAGTTCGCGTATAGTCGGCCAGAGTTTCATAATATAACTTATACATTATGAGTTTACTTATTTCGAGAACCACCTACCCGATAAAAATGGGCTTGTTCAGAATGATTTTCTCTTTTGTCAGATGAACTCCTATACAAGAGAGTCTGTAAACATTACACAGTCGATGTATTCTGGTTTTGAAGCGAATATTTCCAGCGATGTTGGATTACATAGTCTGAAGTTGATTCTATTGCGTACATTCTTCATTGTTTTTCTAAACAGGCAATTGTTTTTTAACTTATGGTAATCCTTCTCAAAGTCGTTAGTGGATGCTTGCTGAAGTTGGGAATTATATGGGATAAAAGGTTCGAAGAAAGTTGCCTGCTCAAACTGCAGTACTCTGCAAACCTTACTGATTTGGAGACCTTGCTCAACATAAAATTGCAGTAGTTTTCCATGTACTATGTAGTTTTTCTTATCCCATTGGGTGAGAAGAAGTTTTGACTTGCCGCGGTATATCTTCTCCTTCCCGCCGTTGAGTGTCTGTCATTGGCCGCGCATAAACTCTGTTAGACAATCATCATTGATCATTGTTTTTACAGGTGCGAAAGGTAAGTCAATTGTCCAGTCTTGAACCTCGGGTCGGTATATGAGATCTGACTTCCAAATGTGGCCAAAATTTTCCTCATAGTCTATCTCGTTGATATATTCAGATCCTCAGCCTCCTCCCTTGTCAGCCGTACGAAACTATGTTGGAACAATTTTTGCCTGAGTGCGTTGCCATGTACAATATATTATTGGCGTCTACGTCGTGCAGGTCAGTCTCTTCAGCCTGGCCGTTATATGTATCCGAAACCCGAGCAGTGTTGGCAACGGCATGGTGTTCGTTAATAAAATCATTCCTCCACGAATGCAGTTCTCGACGAAACAATAGGTCTCGACGTTGTTGAGCAAGTCGACCTAAGAGAGAAAAAGAGAGAATTTTTTAAATATAATTATGTATGTATTTGTATATGGCGCCGGTCATTTTAAAGGCCGAGTCCCAGCTGAGTTCTGGAAGGGTGTAGTAGTAAGCACTGCAGGGTCGGGACCGTCTTCCCGAAGTATCAGTTCACTTAAGGTTTCAGTAAAATATCAGTAAAAATAATTATATTTATTCTTTTTATTAAAAGAATTTTAATTGTTCATTCTGGACAACGTCGCGATTTATTTGTGCAAACTTCGCATAGCGACAAATGACGACAGGGCAGCTGAACCACTTGATTAACCTTCTGTTGATAGCAGAACTTACAGGCATAATTAGCAGTTAGCTGCATGTTCTCGTGACGGAGACGCTGGACGATTGATGTGGCCGG
>JAUZND010042755.1:0-20712 GCA_034780555.1 Coelogynopora nodosa | reverse complement strand
TTGTGTATCTTTTTTGTCGGTTTTCTTTGTTATATAGTTACCCTTTTTTTTTATTTATATTTTATTATTTCTGATTTATTTCTTTTCTTTCTATCTGGTGAGCTGATCTTGCCTGATCGATGGTTCTAATCAATTTTATTACACCAATTTTTTGGCTGTTTTCAAGTGCTAACTTTCCTAACGTTTACATTATTTATTTACTGACACACCGTAATGAATTAGATTAAAACACTTAAAGATGGTGTTAGTAACTTGATTGAAAAATCATGAATTTTGCAGTTTAGAATATTTAATGCTGCTGAATCAAGAATTTGCATCATATTTTATTTTTTATTAATAATTAACAATAAATATGCTTATTTTATTTTATTGTATTGTTTAAATGTTATTATTATTATACATACACGATTTATCTAGACCCAGTTGTATAACCCCTTGATATTTAGTCAGTTTCATTAGTCCCCTATAATTCCCAATTCGATCTGGTTTCGTTTTGGTTTATTATCTCTCCGTAATAAACGTTGAGCAATATAAATGTTTTTCCAAAATATTTATTTACAATATATCATATCGATTTACTGAAATAGATCAATTAATTGATGAATCAGTCATGCAATCCCTTCCATCGTTTGATGTTATAGTTATCATTATTATATATTTTTTCCATTTTATATAATAATTGCTATAATAAAAGTGAAGAATCACACAAAATACTTGGGACGCCAATTTGTGATACTGTTAAATGTAAACTCAAACTTCTAACTTATTATTATTTTAACAGTATAACGGTTGTCGGGGAAGGTGGTTTAAATGATACCCATTTTGTCTCCTCGTTTGTAGTGCGTGCAAATAGTTTATAGCTGATTGAGCTTAAATTCACAAACACTGATTAAATATCGAATAAAAGCATTTTTAGTTTTTGTTTTCTTTTTAAACCTGGTTACATGGGTTGATATCAGGGATATAATTTTTTGAGCTTCAATTTAAAAAAAAGGTTTTTTCGTTTATTAAATTATGTTTGTGGCAATTTCAATATCTATCGTGTATATCACAAATAAATTATCCATATTTTATTACCCATTTTAAAAGAATTTTTGAGTAAAATTTTGTTGAATTTAATTCAAATGTCAATATTTTATGGACGTCGACTAAATTTAAATATGATTATCTTTCAAACTATTTCATGTTTATTAATTAACATTTTTTAATATCATTATTGAATCCACTAGTCTAGTAGGAAAAGTGAAAATTTTAATTGTACCCGGTAAAAAACTGCAAAAACTATTTGGCAACAATTAAAGCGGAAACGTCTCTAGAAATACCATAAATTCAAAATCCCTATCATTCCACTTCGGACAACTTTTTATAGGGTAAAAATCAAAGACGGCCGCCATTTTTGATAAATTGAATTATTTTGCAAACACATTTTAGAGTTTTTACCATAATTTATTATTACCATCGAATATAAACAGCTGTACAAAGTCTCTAAAAATATATATTGCATAATCATCGGTTCTCATAGGACGTTGTATGAATGTGCGTTAATTGTGCGTGATGCCATTGAATTAATAAAATGTTTTATGAATAAATTAATACATTACGAGGATCTTGTGGACTATCAATCATTTCAAGTTAATGCCAAAGTTCACTAAAGAATACGATCAGCACCATTGGGACACTTGGGAGCATTTGGTTTTACTAATCCGAGTGTCTGTACATACAAAATGGCGGCTTCTCTGTAATTTTAACCTAATAAAAAATGTTACCTAAAATGGAACGGGGATTTTGAATATATGTTTCTATACGAGTTTTTGCGTCGAATGTCACTAAAGATGTTTTGAAATATTTGTCCGGTATTTACCTCTTTACTATCAAACGACACGTATTAAACATTTTAAAATGTATGAAAATCTGTTAGATTTCTTTGTTATAGTGTAATTCTAATTAAAAAATCAATAAAATATTTATTTTTTACAAAAACACATATTATCTATAAAAGAAATTGTCAAATGATTAACGCTACATATCAATTAAATATGACAAATAACAAATAAACCGAGTGGTTAAGACGCTAGTTTGTGGATGCTGAGGGTGTTGTCTCGGAACAGGTTCGAAAGTATCCTAGGACACTCCCGTTCCTGGCTAGCATCCGTACTAGTCGAGAGTTCGCGACCCTTAATGGGTTCGTTTGGTATGAAAAACTTAAGTGACCGTGGCTTATTGTAAGAGTCATTGTTGGAGTGGGCGAGCTTCATAAACTACTCACTACTCCAGAATTAGAGCTCTTGATCCGTCTCTGAGTGTTTATTAAACAGATTTCGAGGTTAAATATATAATTTTTTTAAATGTAATATTATAAGTTCTTGTTATCGCCAAATTTTATCATGTGATCGATCATTTAATGCATGTAAAAATTTTTCACAAATCAATGAAATCATATTCTAAATACAGATGATAAAACAATTAAACTGACAGCGTTTTTTCAAACTTTACTATTCAATCAGTGTAAGAAATTATTATTTAAGAAGATATCATTAATAGTTTAAGTTTATTATATAATTTTACGATAGAGTATATAGTTCTTTATATAAAGAGAAAAAAGACAAATTAAAAGTGCGGCAAATATTTTTTCAATATTTTAAGAGTTAGAAAGAGAATGCATGCCAGAAACGTTTCTAAACTAATTTATATTATCTATAAATCAAGGGTAGTTTACATGTATATACAGTATATACGTAGTATAAGTATAAATAGTATAAATAAGTATATTATTGTTGTATACATTTAATTATAAGTTAAACATGTATTTCAATGAGTAAAAATAACAATATTAGTAATACTGATATGGTTTCAATCTTATTTTTTTATATGTTTTATTAATATTAATATTATATACAAAAACTTCATATTAATTAAATAATATAATAATTTTAACCTTTATAATTTTGTCATGTTTAATACAAAAATATTAGCATATTCGATATAATAATATTAACAACATACATCTATGTAGATAAAATACATAAAATTATAATTGTAAACATACAGGGTTAAGCAATAGATGTTTAAACATGTTTATGTTTATAAAGTCAAGCAGTAAATAGAGTTTGACAGAATCAACTTCACTATTTCTTTATTAAGTAAAATTAAGGTATATCTATAATAAGAAAAATAAATAAATAAGCACCAAGATTGGATCCCCATACTCCAATTCATCTTTTCTATCAGCAAAAAATTTGATATAATATAATTTTCATTTGACAACACTTTCCAAAATGTTCAACGCACGCAGGTCTCCCTCAGCTTAGAAGCAACCACAGCAACCGCCGCATTTTTTCACCGGCTTGTCAGTTCGCCAGATCAGATAGGTTCTCCGGCCATTGATGGTGAAGAAGATGACACCCTCGTGGCAGTACTCGACTCGTTGATCCTGCGTGACATCGACACGAACATTCCAGTACCGTTGATGCTTCTTCTCCAGGTTAAGAACAATTCGGCGGGCTAGGTCCTTCGCCTTGGTGATTGACTGGGCGTCATTTCGAACGATGTCAACTATGTCTCTTTGAAGTTCACTGGACATATCAACTCGGAATATCTTGAACGGGTCATTTGGCTGTAATCTAAAAAGTTGGACAATTGAAGCAAAATATATAAAAATTAAAAAATATATTAAATGCATATCTCATTTTACTATATATTTCAGAATATGATCTAATTTCAAATATTAGTCATTTATGAGTCACGTGACTTTTATAAGCTCATTTCATATCATAATCTAATTAAATTTTATTTTTAACTTATATTGCAAGTTGTTACAATAGTATTACATAAAGTTATAATAACAAGCAAGTAAAATACTTTTTGATTATATATCTTTATATATTGTATACTAATAATTTTACAGCCATAAACTTTATTTCCATGACGGTACTTTTATAATTAATGTTGATTACATTTGTTTTCTAACAATTCAATTATTTTGAAAGTTTGATGCGCTATTTTTCTCCATCAATATTAAAATATTTTAAATTCTTAACCATTGTTCATATAGAATGATTTATATAATATAAAATAATACAAGCATTGTTTGTACCAATATTTTTAACAACCAATTTATAATTAATCTTTAACATCGGCGACTATATACTGACAGAAAATAAATTTGTGTATTAAAGTTTACATAAATACAAAGCTTATAGCGTGAAACAAATGTTTGGTTGAGATTCCAGTAATAGAAATTTGTTTATGTCAGTTTGAGCATTAGGATTAAACCTGAAAATAATTTAATCAAAGCACAATTTGATACAATAGTTTCTATAAACAATTTTGAATAACATATCCAAAACTTCTAGTTTTAGATTTTTATGTTATAGCTTTAAACATAATTTAACACATTTATGTATAAAATAACATTATGCATGTCAATTCAGAAGATACATGATGGTATATGCTACAATTAACATGATAGATAAATATTATTAGCTAACAAAATACTTTTAAAAATCTCTATTTGACCATTCTAGACATTAATAATATATTGTTAAAACCTTAAAATTGAAAACAAGAGATATTCTGCTGTTTGTTACATGTACAATAATAAGCGTTTAAAAAAACGGTATTGGACCAATTTATATTCAAAAAATATAAATAATCAGTTAACTGACAGATACCACAGATACAATTTGGCGGATACAATTAGTGCCAAAGTGTGGAAATCTTGCTAAAATAAAAACAAAAATAGTTATACTTGTATAAATTGTACCAAAATGACGAACAAATCCATTTAAAGTTATGTATTTAAACACGCTAACACTTTCTGTTCTATTTAAAACATAAAGTTAACACACCACTACGTTAACTGTAGCTACATTGTTTAACATAAGTACTAACCACGGTTACCCATACAAAATTTAATGGGCATCACAATACCTAATCTTTGTATTTTTATATTATCGTGTTTTATAATTTTACACTTGTAAAATACTTTTCATGCATTTAAATTCATGCATTTTGTTTATAATTCACATATTTATACAATAGTCGTTTTTTTATTATACAATTATTTGATGTTCATGAAATGAATTTTTATTGTATTTATTGACCCTCTAAATTTGAGTATAGACAGCAAAATTATTAAGATTGGATGTATAGAACTCGAGATATTGATTAAAATTAATTTTTGCGTAATGGCAGCATAAAATTACATTTTGTAAAAATGTTCCAAGGTTGACAAGGTGACATCAACGGATTTGGAATCAATGCAATTTTCTGATATAGAATGTGAAAAAAAGTTTAGGAGGGCGCCAGAACACACATTTCACATTTGATTTTCTGTGTATTTTGTTATACCTATAAAACCTATTTTTGAAAGCACTGCATTATACACATACAAATTTCAAAAATGCATATCGAACGCAAAATAGTTTCCCTTTGATTTATATACAATATAAAGTTATAACATTTACACATTTTATCGAAAAAATATAAGCATAATATTTCATCTGTGATATGTATAATTTATTCTATCAAACTGATTGTTAATTATTTTTTATATAAAACAATCAAATAAAGATTCTTAGACACATGTTGATCTCAACATAATTTTTGTTTTTAAAAACCCACACTGTGGTGCTAATTTCCGACATCATAATAAATATGAGGTGTGCATTTGTAGATGTATCGAACTGTTACTAATTTTCAGGTATATTATTTGATAAATTATATTTAG
This sequence comes from Coelogynopora nodosa, assembly GCA_034780555.1. Lineage (NCBI taxonomy): Eukaryota > Metazoa > Platyhelminthes > Proseriata > Coelogynoporidae > Coelogynopora > Coelogynopora nodosa. The sequence continues at coordinate 14,984 of JAUZND010042755.1, read as the reverse complement.
CTATCGCGTTAATTGTAAAATACTTTTTTGTAAAACACTTTAAACCTAAAACAGTATATGTGCAATAAACAAAAAGTTCCTGCTGGAAACTAAGTGGTTTCGTTTGTTGATCTTTGTTTGAATTTTTTCCAAGTTCGGTTTACTTTTCAGTTAATTCTCATGGACTATACATATATAATAATGCACGTGCAAGTCATGGTCAAAAATATGTCGCGTTTTCTTCCAATTCATTTCTCATTGACAGAAATCCAGCGTTTATAATGATTACAACAAAAATGTTAATTTATTTAATATATGAAAATGTTAGCCTTTTCGAACGATTTACTAAAATTAAATTTCATTAAAAAAATGTAAACATTCAAAAATAATACTAAATAATAGATCAATTATTTTGAATTAATTGAATTCATTTAAATTAAGTTGTTAAGTGTATAACTAAAGTGAATATTGTATGGATTGTGTGAATTAAGGATGAATATTGTATAACTTAAGTAAATTGAGTGAATATTGTATGAATTTAGTGAATATTGTATGAATTGAGTGAATTGATTATGAATATTTTATTAATTCAGTGAATAGATTATGAATATTTAATTATTTGAGTTCAAACTTGAATATTGGATGAATTGAGTCAATTAAGGATGAATATTGTATCAATTAAGAGAATATTAAATACATTCTTGTTGATGACGTAATGCAATGTTTGTATTATTCTAATATATGTACAGTTTGAATATATTGTTCGAATTTTATCATTATATTTTTTTTAATCAAGTCAGGAATCTCTTTAAAAAACAGATGTTTTTTATATAATCATAACTAAGCGGATACTTTTTACCATATAACGAGAGGGTTCACCCAAATTCACCGAATCCCCTATGTCTGCCCCTCTGACGTAAAACTGACACTTAATAGACTTAATTGGTATTTATTTCTCTGATTGTTGGCTATAATGAAGTAATTATGTTTATATAAATTTTTGTAAATCATTATATTTATTTAAAAGTTTGATTAGTTTTAATTATATCATTTTTAGCACGTTTTCTGTACATCATTGGCATTAAGTCATTTTATGTTTTCCGTTTTAAATATTTCTTGATTGTATTTGTATATATTCATGTGAATTAGAATTTTTTAATATTATCAATTTTATGAGATATTTATAATTATAGTTTATACACTTATATAATTATATACCCACGTAATTTATATACTTAGCATATGTTAATGTTTTTTTAATTGTATTTGGTTTTATATTACCTATATAATTTAAAATATTAAAATTGGTAAACATCCTTTAATGCTTTCAGTTATAAAATTGAACAATATTCTAGAAAAATGTCAAATAGTTAAAGATTTTAATAAATATATTACTTTATTTAGATAATAAAATAACTCATTGCATTTGAATTTTGAACAAAGCATAGTATATTAAAATGTTAAATACTTTTTATAATAAATATTGACAAAATACACATTATATAAACTTGACATAAAGAATAAAAATCCAGGATTATTAAAAATGTCATTTTTTTTCTTTTTGAACTGCCATAAATGGTGTCTGTTAATATAGTCCAACAACCAAATATTTTTGAAATAAAACAAAAACATGTATTTGCTTACAATTTCGACAACATATTTTATGTATGCAACTGAACTAATTACCTACAGACGTCGGTTTTTATCATTCATTATATATATTTCAATGGAAGTAAAAATCAATAACAATTTAATCCCAAAAGACTTGTAATTCTCGAAATATTCCGGTCATTAACGGTTTAGAATTATTCATAATTCGGTTCATTCTGTCACTTTCACTTTGGTTGCGCAGCACCAATCCGGTCGGCTATTGTACCAGAGAAGGTTCAACGTTATACTTAGTTTAATGTGACAACTTTCCCAAAATTATGTTTTGGTTTAAAGTCGAATTCTTTCTTTTCTTTAATTATAATTGAAGAATATTATAAATAATTATTTATAATATTCGAGGACATAATGAGATATTTAACATTGTGCTTCACAGAGAGTTCACGATATTGTTGCCTTAGCCAAGTATTTTGCCATAGCTTCATGGTAAATATATATGTGGTCGATACTTACGCCAGTTCTAAGAACATGTTTCAGTATAAAACTAACAATATCAATAGAGTGAAAAGGCACGAGTTTTAGCCGAAGGATAGTAATCGTTATATTACATCGTATTTAAGCGAATGTTACGCAACAACTGCCGTGTGAGTCATTGAGATAAAAGTGTAAATTGTACATTTCATTGTAATATAGTTGTGTATTTGTAAAACTAAAATTAATATATGAACTAAAACAATATATATATATATATATATTGAACTAAATTAAAGTGTATGGGTTATAATAAAACTATAGCTTGAACAAGAATTTACCTTTTTTAACCAGGTTTTATTTTGCTATCGATGTTACTGAAAACATATTATTTAATAATCTAATCTTTTTATTAAATGTATTTGAAATAAGATAAAAATTAAATTTTTCCGATTCACTTTCATATAATCTGTATATTTTTGCTAACATATTAAATATATAATCACATTACAATTTATTTAATAGTAATTATAAGAAATAATATCATATTTATAGTTTTTCAGTTATGTTGACAGAGAGTGGTCATTTATTCATTTATTGTATTATAATTTGTATTACTTACCAAACCGCTCCGAAAAATCTGTAAAAGTATCACACTGTCGGGATAACGATAACAAGGAGTAAAATTATTGAAATCAACTTTTGCTTCGTACATGTAAAAAAGTAAAAAATTAAAAATAATGTCATTTGTTTATTTTCTTTTGAAAATAGAAACCTTTGATCAATAATAAATATATATTACTTTTAGTATATTAATCAATTATAATAATTTGATGATGTATGCTATGGCATACAATTATCATGTTAAATTTTGAGTATTATTTAACTTAGAATCCCATTTTTCAAGTAATGCTGGACGAAAGGGAAGATTTTTAATATAAATTATGTTATTAATAATTTCTACATTACAAACCAATAATTTGGTATCTTTTTATCTATATCAAATAAGCTTATATATTTCGATTTAAAGTACAATTTGTGATATGCCTCAAAATGCTTCTTATCTTAATGATAATCACACATTAGATAACTATATTTGGAGTCCAAATTTCGTTGGTAAATGATCATTTTTAATTTTTTGTCAATAAGTAGGACTAATCGCCTATTATTTTACAAATTAATCCTAATTAATTTAATTGGAGCCCTAGTAAAAAATTCGATAGCAAATATAATTATATATTATATACGAAAATTCTATTTTTAGTCATTTAGTCATTTAGCGTTAAATATATACATATAAGCACAATTGTAAAATTTCAGATAAAATGTTTAAATAAAATAGTTTATAAATTAAATCTAAATTAAGTATTTTATGAAGAATAATGTTTCAGATACCAACTAATTTGTTACAATTATAATGTCAAAATTTTATTAAATAAATGAACAAAATCTATGAAATTCAGGTTAAGCTTGTTATAAAATTTTAAGTTAAGATATACATTTTTTATACGTAATATATTTCTCAATATATCATTATTTCGTAAAAAATAACAAATAAAAAAATTAGAATATGGAAAAATATTTTAATTCAACAATTCCAAAACTGTGAATTTTGAAATATTCATCTCTATTTTTGGAAAATTTCTTTTCTCTAAGTATGGTTATTAAGCAAATGAAAAATAAAACTCTATATTAGTTGCAACAATCTGACTGTCTTCTATATCATATTGAATGATATAATCAATTAGCATTTTGATAGCATGCAATTTTAGCTACTTATCCAGGCAAGTATCTAAAGTATAGGAAGAAAAAAAATTATTTCAATAGTTTATATTGTACATTCCGTCAAAAACATTACACAAAATTTTCTTTCATATATTTTAACATGATAAAGCATGTAATAATTTCCCCCTTGGTCACGTAACAGGCCCTTCCAAAAATGTTCATTCTAAAAATTTCGTAAAATCTACAAATTTCTATGAACCATAAATGTTTGCCAATATTATTTTCCTTACTGTATTTTTAGTGTTATCCTGACCTCCTATGCTCTTCTTCGTCATAAATTGATGTATATAACTATTCCGCCTTGTTTCAGAGTGATTCTTTTATTAAAAGTACATGAAATACATAATCTTAAAAATCAATATTATTACCTGGTACGAACCAAACTAGATCACGTGACATTTTGAAAAATAAGTTGTTTGTGCTGAATCACCTTGCAACATATAGATATAATAACACCTTGCTAATTTAAGATATTTTTAAATTGTTTATTTTAATATTAATTTTGTTTAAAAATTTGCATTTGATAGTAGTGGAATAGTACAACAAAATGAGTTATGTGTTATTTTCTATGTAACGTTCTATGTAACTTTTCACGTATCTAAATAAGTACAATGCAGTGAAATCTAAACAGTCTGTTTGACTATTTTTTAATATTTCATATGCTAAAATTGCTCAAAGGATAATCAGATTGAAGGTATAGATTTATGTTTTAAAATAAATCACAATTATATGTTTTTGTTTTTATCTATTTTACAATTAATTGCGACATAAAATATTATACCAGTAGCAATTTTTTTTAATCAATTTTGAAATAAAAACTTTAGCGCCCTCTAAATATATTGCGTACAATTAAAAATCTTTTTGGCTACGCCCCCTGTTAACATATAAAAATTAAAATAAAGATCCCATCCATATTAGAAAGACTTTATTATTTTGCACATTTCTCTAAAATTATACATATAATTTTGTTCAACTAATTTTCAGAAATATCAATTAATCAGATATATACATATATATATATTAGTTATATTTTTATGGGGTCTGGACTAGTAGTCCCAATGAGCTTACTCAATCATTCCTGTAGATACCGAGTGTGGTGTGCGGGGAACCCCCAGAACCTGACAGAACTCGTCATACTCAATCTTTTCGTCATTATTTGTGTCGAAAAGTTTAAGCCATTTCTGGAGAGAGATAAACACATTTCAGTTAGTAAAAAATATCTGTTATGCTTAACTTTCACAAAACATAGTGTTTTAATAACGGAAAATGAAATCATTATTATAGTCAAATACTCGTAGTTAGGGGTACCCATATTATAGGGGGACTGCCCATATTATAGGGGCTGCCCATATTATAGGGGGCTGCTCATATTATTTGTGACTCACTAAAGCTTGCTAAATCTCATAAAATATTAAAAATATATGACATTATTATTAATAAATAAAATACCGTTATTCGTCGAAAAATCCAGAATGGAGACCACCCCATCAGCCATTTATATACTTTCATTATTATATACACCTTTTACTTTAATAAAACCTAATTGAACGTGATACATGCATTGCACGTGTACAACGTGGTGAAGCAGCATAAGTGAGCGTATGTATACTTCACCTCTAAATACTGTATACATTTAAACATTATATACATTTAATTGACTTTCTGATATAAAATACATTAAATATATATATTTGATATATATTTGATATATATTTGATATATATTTGATATATATTTGATATATATTTGATATATATTTGATATATATATAGATATTTGATATATATAATTGATATATACAATTTGCTCTTGCATGTAAAGGTTGCCACTTTAAACGATATTATATTACCACATAATTTAAAGATTGCAATCATTTATTTATTTAAATATCAGTATTTATAGCCTATTGATTTACATAGTTATATATTTATAAAGGTTAAACAACTTAACAATTTAAGTAATTTATAGTAACTATTATTATAAGCATCACATAATTTAAATTTATAAATTGATATTTTAATGAAAATAATGATTAAACATATATAACACAGTTTTACACAACAAATATTGTTTTGATGATTATTATCAATAAATAGTGTTTATAATTTGTTTTATATAGCTATTTAATAACGTTATGTATGGTTAAAAATATGTAGGCTTATATATTTTAACCATATTATTTTTCTTAGACATTAATAACTTATTTTATCAAAAATGAGCCAGCTAGTACCTATAAAAATGGTATTGATATATTCAAAAATTTATACAATTTTTTTTCTGAATTATTTGTTTTTATTCAAATAATTTTTGTTTATTATACTTAACCTAATCGCGGCTGCGTTATAAACTAAATTACTCTTATCAACCCTAAAAGTACATAACCTAGCTTAGCAACCCTTATACTCTTATACGTCCATACTGCCTTGAGCTTACGTCCATACACCCTTAACTCTAGCTGCCTTGAGCTGGCCGGGCGGTCTACTGGACTCCTCTTACCGTGTTTTCAAATGGCATTTTATACGTTCCTCTTTTAACAGCATTGCGAAAATAACACATTGATATTAAATGGAAGCAAAATACAGCAGAATATAATATATATATATATATATATTAATATATATTTTCTCAGTAATCAACACTAAATAATCAATTTTAAAGTCAATGTATATTTATGGCACTGACCGCCCGATGCCAAGGTCAATAAGCTATATTTTTTAACGTTTATTTTACAAATTGTATAATGTGATAACTGTCTCTATAGCAAATCAAGCATTATATCTAAAAATCCTACCACAAATATAGGGAAACATTGAGTCATTCTATATATTTTTTGAAATATTGGCTTGAAGCTCTGTGTATAATACATTTATTAATATTCAGTTTGCAACAAATATCAATTGTTAAGATTCTTAAAATCGCATTTATATTTCTATAATCTATTTTGCTTTGAAAAAAATACTGAAACGTGTCATGTTTAAATTTATTGTAAATAACTGCACAGGTGAATATATTTTTTAACTATTTTAAACGCATCATAAAAACAATATTTTAATAAACAAAACTATACCTTTCAGTTTATGAAGCTCAAAGTGTGTATTTATGTTCAACTCACATATATATATATTTATAATTTTATATAGGTATATTAACTAATCGTATATTTTCCGTTTAATTAACCGTTAAAGTAATATAATTATATGTTATGTTATGTAAGTCTAGAAATGATTATAATTAACGAGACGCAGCCCCGCGTAATATGTCTGTTGCAACATTGTTGTTGCTATTTCAATAGCTGCAATTTTTACGTAACCAATTCACTTGCGCTGTGAACTCATATGTAACTATGATACATATAGACGTATTAACAACATTTTGTATCAAATTAGTAATTGTTAATTACACTGAATTAATTATTAGCCAGTTTTATTACGTTGCACAAAAAAAATGTTTTAAAATATCAACAGTATTTATAAAGTAGGCATTAAAAAATACATAGCTATCTTTGAAAATAGATAATTTAGATATAATTAATCAATAGAATTTATAATAAGAATAAATTTACAATGAATTTATAATTTACAATAAAATTAAAATGGTCTAAACAATTATCCGAAAAATCAATATCAATAGAATTAATATTAATTATATATTTATGTTTTCTTTATTAGGTAAAAATGTTGAGTTTTTTGTTTCGATTTTTTATTTGTTTAGTATAGTTTAAATTCATTTAAAAAATCTAAAAAATATTCCAGGTTATGTATGCTGTCCACATGTTTTTTGAGGGAGTGATTTTTACTTTAGAATTATCTAGGTTACTTCCTTTTATAGTTATAAAAAATTACAAAATTAAATTTTGTTATTATTATTGTTAGCTACTAATTAATATTGTTTATAATAACATTTTACACATAAAACATGTCAGTCGGTCACGTTTTACTGAGCTTAACCGAGGAAAAAACTTTCTATATCAATCAATCTAGTGTTAGAGTTGATAGCACTGGTATGTTTTCTAAAATGGGGGATTTAATACGACAAACGTAACATAACATTTTACTGAAAATGTTAGAATATGTCAACAATTGCTACAAATTAATTCACATCTTGCTGCTGAAATTGTTGTTTTTATTTCATTTCATTTAATTATTAAAATAGTTAAAAAATTAAATTAATATAATGTAATGTACATTATATATAGATTAAGACTGATCCTTATCTCTTTGGATACTGTTTACAATACAAGTAATTACATTTATTACATCACTTAAAATCGGGGAGACAGAAAATAGTTTTATAATCTTTGATATCATCTGTATCTAAATTCATATACAAATCTGATCTGTTACTAATGAATACGGTTTCACCTTACAGCCATTTGTATATGTTTAGCAATGGGAAACCTTTATTTTTGTCAATTCCAAAAAATCAATGCAGTCATAAATGAAATGATTTGTAGAAAGTTTTTAATAAAAATTGTAGAAAATATTTTAAAAGTGGTAGCGTATAAATAGTTAATTCAATTAAAAAATACGTGAACATATATAATATATAAACATGAGTATAGCATTAATATGAACAAGCACTTTAGTCTTCACTTTAACAAGAGCATGAAAATAAACACGAAATATAAACAATACTTTGTACAACGACTTCATAATAGATACAATTTTACTTTCGATTTATTTAAATATTTATACCGAAAAATATCATAAAACGAACATTTATCCCACTGATCACAATAAGCAATGTATTTAATATCTTTACATAACATTGCGTACAACTAACAAGTGGTATTTTCCTATTTATCTCATAATTTTTTATTATTAATAATATTTTGGAATTTAATTCAAGAAAACTTTACAAGTATCCACAATTAACCAATAAAAATTTCCAATTCATAAATTATATATCTAAAGCCCATAAATAGCCAAGATCAGGTTATCGATATCTACAATCGGTACATGTCATAATCGTAATTAATCCACGAAGAACCCATGAAGGGTTAAATTAGCCAATATGTCTCCACAGTCACCCAACAACAGATAATATTATATCTCAAAAATACAACATTGACTTCTTTTATTTTAAATTCAATTCAATAAAATATATATTTACTAAAATTATATAAAATAAAATTCAATAAAATATAAATTAACTCAATATATATTAAATAAAACACATACTTACTTAATTTATTTAAAATAAAATCACAATAAAGTGAAATCACCATAATAATGAGTGAAAAACCGAATAAAATCACAACATAATTCAAAAACTCTGTAAATAGATATTCTCAAATGAATCAGGATTACAGATATATACAATATACTCAACACAGACAAATCATTATAATCCATATATAATATAATCAATACTAATCAGATCAGAAAAATGTTGGAAAACATTAACAGTCTCAAAAACGAGAATTTAAAAAAATACTCGATAAAAAATAAATTTGCCTAAAAATAACAGCTTTCGACTTACGAAAAACAAAAAATTAAATAACCCCTAGAAAGCGATATTTTAAAATGCACTTTGGGGGTGTTTACTATTTACACAGTCGTGTGCTAGTGTATTAGGACGTGTTTACACAATCGTGTGTGAGTGTATTAGGACGTGTTTACACAGTCGTGTGTGAGTGTATTAGGACGTGTTTACACAGTCGTGTGTAAGTGTATTAGGACGTGTTTACACAGTCGTGTGTGAGTGTATTAGGACGTGTTTACACAGTCGTGTGTGAGTGTATTAGGACGTGTTTACACAGTCGTGTGTGAGTAGTGTAAGTGTATTAGCTGCCAACGAGATAACTGCTAACGATCCTGCTGTTCCATTCATTGACTATGTCACAACGACTTGAGTCAATCAAATTGGTATCTATTTTCCCCATAGATATATATATATATATGGAATAAATTCCACAAAATCAACGGTGTTCAAACTAATATTCATCTAGAAGCCTGGCACTCTAGCGAAAATTAAAAAGGTGTAACTGGATGACACAAATTAATCTGTTAACACATTTTCTCTCGGATGTTATATTGAGGAACATTTGATGTCCAATAAAGTGTAACTGTATAATAAAAAAGAACGACTGTTACATAAGAATACGCTAATATATGCGAGGGGGAATGTTACTTTTTATACCGCCATTCTTCATTCCGACAATACTTCATTCGATTTTTACTTATAATGTTACATAATATTCTTAATTTCAATTTCATATTTTTACAAATACAGACGGAGTGACGAATAGTTTTGAAATGATATGTAACTATTTTTGCGGGACCACAATACATTGCAAATATTGCTAAATATACTTTCAATATCATTGGAATGTAGTGAACACCGAGATTTCAATATATATATATGTGTTGTATGCCTTAAAGTATCTACCATTACAATAGAACCAGTTTAAAATTATCCGCCAAAAAAATAAACAAGTTTACGATATATAGATATAATATAAGATAGCATACTACATTAGGATTCCTTCTTTTTATGAGATCGCTCAACTATGTAACTTAAGCGGTATATTCATTTATATGTACAAGCACTTTTTAAACACTGGCATCAGATTCAAACGTGGCATAGATTTGTCTACAAAACTCTGAATGAATGCTAGATCTTCGTTTTGTTTGTGTTATAGTATAATACGGCATAATAATGTATACAGCATAATATAGGGTGTATTTAACATTCAATCAAAAATACACAATGATAAAAATAAATCAATTAAATTATTAATGGAATGTCAACTAGGTGTGTGTGCATATTATTATTAACACAGTTTTAGAGATAGAAGAAATATTTCAAGATGTATAAGAAAATAGTAATATTTGCGTATACAATATTTTTAATATTTAAATACATATATATATTTAAAATTGATAACTGTAACACAAAGTATACATTGTATAAATAATATAAGATAAAAGTAAAACTTATTTGGAACAAACTATTCTAGAATTATAGTAAAGTTTTCTATTTTTAGATATTTTTCTAAAATAAATAATAATTAATTGTTAAGCTAGGTAAATGACATAAATTTAAAATAGATTTTTTTATATTTTACAATAATAGAAAACATAGTGATAGATCATTACAAAATTAATAATTAAAATCTATGTGTACATGTTATAAACAAACAATTTTAAATAACATTAAAAAGTATTTAACAAAAATCTTGATGTCTTTTTTGAAAGATTGAAAAATCAAATGCTTTACTCTAATTATATACTATTTTGTTCCGAATACGTTTTCCTTTATTCTTATATATATATACAGTATGTGTTGTATATATATCGTGTAGATATGACAAATATGAGCATGCACAAAGACCAACTTAATTTTGGAATAGATAGTTATATATATATATAGTCTATTGTAGCATTACCCTCTGACAAATGTTAAGCTTTTAAATTATAATTGAAATATTTCTTTTAATTAATATTTTTATATTTTACTATTTATTGGGTAAATTATTACATTTTTGTTATTTCTATCCATTCCAATTTAGCTAATTTTGATTAGAATGGTTTTGTACAAGTCCTTAAATTATTATCTAATTTTTTTAATGTCGCATTTTTCAACTTGAAAGCGTTCTACATTTTAAAAAAGCATTTCATACAGTTAAGCTCTAAATGCGTTTTTGTTTAAAATATGCTAAAAATGAATAATTAGTACATGTGTTATTTTAGTAAGTACGATTTTCGCAAAAACACAATTTCTGTTTCTGAAAACGAAACTCCTATTATTCAAACAACTTGTTTAATTGTCCTTTAAAATAATGTTTAATAATATGTAATTATTACATTTAAGCAGATCATTGAAACATTAAGCGTCTAAATTGTTCACTTATATATATATATATATTAAAAACAGGAATGTCGGTTTTAATTATTTATAAATGAATAATCATATAATTAAATAGTGTACTAGATAGTATAACACATTAAATAATAATTTTACTGAATCCTTAAAAAGAGACAATACATAATCTTAGTTTATTTAGAATGCAATAATCTTCACTTTAATTTATCATAGTGAGATTTATATCAACTAGTCTAATAACGTGATATCATTACACTGCCACTATAGCTGTCATTAAAAATTATTTAATGTTTGACGTTTGACTACAAACGACTCTCACAAAGTGTTATACGGGGTAAATGTTTTGTTTTATTACATCAAGTAATATATAGGATCATGGTATAGAAGGGTCACTATATCATGTTAGCAGTCCTTTATTTATATGTGAATCGCCATGCTGATATTCGACCATTATTTTTTGGTTCACAAAATATGTCTAAATGTGCAATGTCAAATGCTTCAATGTTTAATTTTTAATATTTTGTACTTTTATCTCATTACATCTTTTTTTGAAGTTTAAATACTATAAATTCTCAATATTTCGATAATTATAAAATAGTCAAAAAATTAGTTACATTTTTTTAAGTTGAAAAAATTTAAGCAAAGTATTATTTTAATTTTATCGAAATTTAAATATGAAAGAGATGTAGCATTTCATTTAAAACAGTATTTATTATATGTGCCTAAAAATATTCTATTTGTAATTTGTGTAGTTTTTTTCATGTAGAAATAAAAATTAAAAATATATATAATTTTCAAAATATAATGAACAAATTTTCATCGGGTAAACGTCCATATAAAAAAAAGTATTTCGTAAAAAAGTTGAAGAGGGTGCCCACTGCCCACTCCATGTAGGCCCTCTCGGTTATCTAAATAATATTTACACATGTATAGTAACTGTGGGAGAGGAATCATAATGGTGACTTCAAATATATATTTTTCATTAATTGTTATTCTATCAAATATTTAGTATCGTTTACATAACGACTAGACATGCCATAGATTTTATAATGATATCAGGATTTATATATCAGGATTTTTAATATTATCATTTATTTCTCAGTATTGTAGATTGAGTTATTTTAATATATACAACATAGGCACGCTGAATTTTGAAAATGAATGATGTATTGTAAAATATTTTTTTAGTGAATAACATCAAAATGCTAAATATAATCAATTATTTATAAATTATATTTTTATAGATCACTTAATTTTGGAACACCTTTTTAAGATGTTACGTTTTGTTAAAACTTCTATATTTTTAATGTAGTACACAATTAAATATTCTATAATTGCAGCAATAACTGACTCACATCAACAAAAGCCTTACTGAGCTTTTTATCTTCACAGTAGAACTCAAGATCGTGAACATTTATCACTCCATCATTATCCCGATCCACCTCGTGAAATACTTTAACGAATTCCATGCTTACACCGACACTGATCCGATGCACCTCGCTGAGAAGTGTATGTATTTATGAGAATATGAGAAGTAGTAGTGGCTGGATGCTGGTGATAGAGACGACAGAACGCTAGAAATAGAGAGAGAGAGAGAGTAAGTATGTGTTGAGCTCAATGACCCGACAATGTGGTATGGTTACAATGAGCTAGTCGGCTGCCAGTCTGCATGCTGTGCTCATATATACAAATCTCGCTCCTGTTCGAATGCCGTACGCTTGCCTACATATACGACGTTGACAGTAGACTGTACAATACTATTATTTTTGTGCTCAAACGTACGCGTATACAACCCCAGCCCAGCTGAAACGCCTACAAAGTGTGTAATAATAGTATTACGCCGTTTCTCTGCCAATTCCGTTCATCAGCATTAATCAGGCCGTCTACGTCCTTTCAGGTCGGCTCAAGACGTTATTTGAAAACATCATTATTTAGACACACCTTCCCATATATTATTACTATATAGTAAGTAAAACCATATTGGGTCAACCGCTGGAATTTTAAATGTAACACAAATAAATGAGTATTTGTGGGGTGTGACTGATTAAGCAATATCAGTATATAGTTCCGATGTGTGCCAGCACTATGCTAGTTGTTTCCATATATGAAAAGAACTGCACAATCTCAGTTATAATAGAACACATTTGTTACAAAAATTCGCACAATCTTTCATCATTATTAAACTCCGAATATATGTGCAGCTCAATTTCTTTGAATTGGCTGTTTACATTTGAAGCAAAGTGCACTATGTATTTTAATTCTATAAAATAATACTTATACCAAACGATCGAGAAACGCAGAACATTGGTATATACTCTATAGTCACATTCAATGTGCTATGGACAATTTAATGCAAAATTAGACATTTTGATGGAAGTCAGCGACGGATATTCTTAGAAGCATGGGAAGTTGTTTCCCAAAAAGTTATATTGAGATTTATAAACCAATTAACTATTTTATTATAATATATAATTATATTATATTTATATATATATATATATACATGTATTATATTATATTATATTATATTATATTACTTTGTATTATTTTACATTACATTACACTACAATTTAATTAATTTATATTGTATTAAATCTTCCAGTAAAACAATATAAATTTTAATTATAATTATAACTACAATACAAACATATTTAATTAATTAAATTATAAAATTAATTTAATTAAATAATTATAGAATCATTACATATTAATTGGAATTTAATTAAATGAATTTGGAAATATTATTTATTTTCAAAATCAATGTTTTAATACATTAAATAGTTCGATGTTTATATATTAGTTATATGAATAAATTTCAAATTAGAAATAATTGTAATATATTATCCTATTTTAAAATAATATCATTTGGTAAACATCCAACAATATTTTTCATTTATATTTAATTTATTAAATTCAAATAGTATGCATATTTTATATAACTATGTAATATAGTATTTGTTAGATTCGAACTTTATGAAATAGTTAAATTACCGTCCAATTGTATTAAATGAAAGTAAGAAAACTTTGGCTCTGTACATTGAGATAAAATATTTTTAAATACTAATTAATTATCAGACAACTAAATTTCAGTATTATTAAATTAGCCGTTCTTAGAAACTACCGAGACTAAAAATTTTGGGTTCAACATATTTTTTAAATTATAGACAGTTAGGTATTTGTCTATAAATGGCATACGACGTTATAACACCTTTTTTAATGGATTTAGTATATATTACTATCAGGGCCGTAGCCACCGGGGGGGCAAGAGGGGCAATTGCCCCCCCTGGAAAAATATAAAAGTGCCCTTTTAAATA
>JAUZND010042744.1:0-20714 GCA_034780555.1 Coelogynopora nodosa | reverse complement strand
TGAGAAGTGTTTTAAAACATACCATAATTATTAACTATTATCCATAGTAAAATCATGCAGAACTGATAAAGAAGTCAGATTTAAGTTTTATAACAAATTACAGGCAATAACAAAACTTTGGTTGCCGATATATCACGGTACTGTAATTCTATGGCCAGAAGAAATGTTCACCTTTCTAAAAAACAAAGGCCATGCTCCATCCTCTTCAACACCAAAAGAGGGTTATTTGGTGCAGGCATGCTTATTTGACTTTAATTCCACTAAGTCATAATTATAAATTCTTGTTATTATAAATAATATAATATTATCTAAATGGAAAGTCTGTTTTTTGTATTTTCCTATATAAAATCAATATAATGTGGGCAATGTTCCATTATTGGAACATAAGCTGCAGGCATAACTGTATGATATTTTTTCATTTTTTGTTTTTTAATTGTTTCACAGTACTATGACTAGACCATGATATAAATTTCATTAAAAAATAACAATTATTTCTAGGGGCGCCTACTAATGGGTTAAACATATCTATTCAAGTTTAATGTTAATTATTGATTATTAATATACAATTAAAAAATGTAATATATTTTACTTAGTTTATATACAGTTTAAATTAGCTCTTGTTTGTTTTTATTTACTTAAATAAACTCTTATTAATCTTCCATCAAATGGTATAGGCAACGTTTGACCATTTCCAAAGACTATATATTATTAACTAAGGTATGTTATATGAATATATCCCTGTTAATAATATAGAGTCTTTGAAAAAATTTCAATTACTTTAGTAGAATTAATTATAGATTCATAGATACTTTTCAATTATTGAATGTGTTATTTGTAATCAACTTCTCAATTTCTACATCATTGACTCTTTGCAATTAAATGTATTCATTGATTATTTTTATTAATAAGATATAAAAAATGTGTTACTGAAAATTCAACAAAACAGTGAACGCTTTAGCAACTAATCGAGTTCTCAAGTGTTCTAAAAACAGCGGTGAATATGATTTGAGTTTGCTCTACCAAATGTTGCCATTTAATTCTCTCAATAATTACTCGTAATCTCAAAAATGTGTTCTTATTTAGGTTATTTCTTGAAAGCAGATATATCCTCCGTTGAATCTCATTAAATTTATGATAAGCTAACAGATGTTATTCAAGAGCGGAATATTCGATAACTTAAAAAAAATTATGCTAACGCGCTCGCATTATACATATTGGTAGCATTAACGACCATAATTCATTTTAGAAGGCGTTCTTTTTAAAATGGGTGTCAAAATGCGCATACGTTTCATTTTATCTTTAATGATTATACTGGTTTTTTTAATTAATATTTTGCTACATCATTATACTACTGATAGAAAGACTCAACATAAATGGATGTTTGTATTTAATCCAAATAAAATCGGTGCCGATTTACGCAATATAATAAACGATACAACAGATGAGAAAATATATCCTCTTGATAAATTCAGTTATCGTATTTTAAGTGCTAAACCCTTTTCTCAAGTTCTAAGGAAACACGACAGAGACAATGTTTTTGATTTACTGCTAATGTTTGACAAAGTCATGACTGAGAACAACATGACTTATTTTATGTACGGAGGGACCATTTTGGGCTCCTATCGGCATCACGACATGATTCCGTGGGACGATGACATCGACATCATTGTGAATGTGTCACACAGGGCATTTCTTGTAGAGGTATTTAAACCATTGGAACCCAAATACCAATACGTCTTTCAGCAACATGGAAAGTTTTTTCGACAAGATGGACAACACATCGATAGGTATAATTGGAAATGGCCTTATATCGATATCAGTTTTTTCACAGAAAATGAGACTCATGTTATCGACACTTTACAAACTTACGGACGATGGTACGCATACCCAAAAGCAGTGACGTTTCCACTACGTAAACGACCTTTTGGTACATTATGGCTCAATAGTCCACATGACACATTTGCTTTTCTCGTGTGGACCTATGGCTACGGTGTAAAATGTACCATGTCCCATTATTCCCATGCATTAGAAAGAGTAGTTCGTGGATATCCGATTCCTAAGTCGGACTGTGCCAAGTTTTCCACGGTATATCCCTGGGTTTATCATATCCCTGAGGCTGAAGGAGTCAAGGAAGTTCTAAAAATTGGAAATAATATTATTCATGAGCTGATTCTGTCAGAACCAAGTTATGCAATTGCCAAACCGTTTCAGCTTGAACTTGTAGCTAACTACACTGTTCCACATGATTTACCTATGCCATAATGATTTGTCAAATTAGCTTTTATGCTATACTTTTATTAATTCTAATATATCTAATGTCGGAAATTTTTATTTTATTATTACCTTTATTAATAATATTCAAATACTATATATTTATATAAATGTATTATGGAGGTATACTTTTCATTTGTACATTCATTTTTATTCAACTGGATAAATATTATTCTTGGTTGCGGTTAACAAGTATACCTACAGTTTCATAATTTTATAAATGTGAGATTCAAAAGCTTACATAGATTTCACTTAAGCATACAATATATATCGCGTTATTTAACAATATAATTTTAATGTTATGTAAATTTTATTTTTATATATATCTAATTTGTTTTATATGACTGTATTTTAAAATAATATTATGTATGTATGTAAATGGTACATCCATATAACTACAAACCAATGGCACATCTATTGTATATCATAATAGAGCACAACATCATTACAGTGCAAATACAAAAATTGTTTATACATTTTCGTTTTAATTTAGGTAGGTCTATTCTAAAAAATTGTATTGGCTTCTTCAAATATTATAACATTGTCGTATTAGCACTTGACCAATACGAAAAATAGTTAGAATTGTTAAAAATTAAAATTTTCAAAGGTTAAGTTAATTTTATATTAAACGAAATTCTTGTATATTTTGCAAAAATACAAAAAGAATAGTCTTCGATTAAAAAGTAGTATCAAATTGTGAAAAATTAATTTTTTAAATGTAAAACAATTTTCAACGTGAAATGTGACTTGTTTTTTGGAATGAAATAAGTTATATTTATTGCATATTTTAAATAGCTTTTTAATATCAAAAATAAAATTATTTTCACGAAAATAGTTTTTTTATTTGAATTTTCGTTATAAATTAATTTTAATTTTCAAACCATTATAATATATATTTTAATTTAAAACACAAATGTACTCGTCGACAAATAATTGTATATTATCAATTGCACATTGATAATTTCTGTAAAAATATGTATTATTACAATTCTAGTATTGTTTTTATTTACTAAAAAGTGATTGACTTTGTTCTTACCTCATATAATATGAAACATATTATATTATCAACAATTGGAATGAAATACATTTATATATCCAATTCTCTGATAATATAGTACACAATTGTGTATTTATTAATAAAATGTATAAGTACAACATATAATAAATACATTTGAGCCAATTTTTATTGCATAGACATATATATGTCAACTTGACAAATATATGTAAACTCATGATGGTATTTAAGGCACATTGCATGCATGTACGCTTACAAAATGAAAACTACATTGTATAATATAGAATACTTCCTAATTATCATAATTTAACGTTTGTAACACACATTACACACGTTTACCGTTTTAAATATGATATAGAACATATATTCCTTTTATATAGGTTTTTAAAATGTTGGTTCTCATTTTGACCTGATCCTATCGACAGAATTTTTGTAAAATGAAATTCTTTTAATAGAAATACCCATAGGTAACTCAGAAAAAAATGTTCTATTATTCGGCGTGTCACAATAATTTTTCTAAAGCAATCTAATATAATAAGTTTATTTAAAAATGAAAAAAATCATCTTCAATATAGTTCTGGGGCTAATTTCTAATTTGAAATATAAATGGGGTCAGCAAATTGTTTCTTTTTAAAACAATTGCTACAACATCACATGTTCCAGCAAATGAGGTTTTTTAAAATGGCATTAATTCATTGCTCGCGAAGAGCTTTTTGCATCTGTAGTCTCATTGAAGATTTTTATGTGGTACGTAGGCATGATCTTTAAGTGAAGAGTCTCATTTTAGAATCATCATTTTACTATATAAGGGTATATGATTGCATCGACCAATTCCATCAAACAATTAAGCCCCCATTTAGAAGGAAATGTTATACAATATAATAATCCACTATATGTTACGAATCAGTTGGAATGCCTATAACAATAAATTTTACACAAAAAATAAACAAAATAAAATGACACGGTAATCTTAAGTGCAATAAAACCTACAATTATGATAAATCTGACCCTTTTTTATAAAGCAAGATCTTGCAAAATTGTTGGCTGCAATTTACAAGCAAGCAATGCTTTTTATTAAATCTCGTGGTTAAACAATACCTAACGCATGATTTTTGACAATCAACGTCAAAAAGTTCAATTTAAAAGTTTAAATATTGATATACGAGTTAAAATAATGATTAAATTTCCTATAGTATGGATTTTAACTTGCAAAATTGTAACAAGTACAATTATACCAAATTTAATAAATTTTGCAGCATGGGCTTTCAATTATTTTTGAGATTTTTAAAAACTTTTTACGAGTTTCAATTCTGCAATCGTGATTATTCTGATTACAATTTTGCAAGTTCTTGTAAAATTTTGAGAAACATATATTAAATATTATGAAATAAGCATATTTGTTGAAAGTATTTGCAATGTATTGAGTTTTTAAACTATTAATTATTAACCTGGCTATATTGTTTAATTTTATCAAAAGCTTATTTTCTTTGAATTTAATATACATATGTTATACACACAAATTATGAATATCTATTGTAGCTCTGCCCAGCGTGAATTATAAGTTGCCTTTTCAAAATTCATTACTGTTTACTTTTTGTTTTGAATATAATGTACATTATGAAAATACGTCATAAATGATCATATATATTCCTTATAAATCATAGATAAAACAAAATTATAATTAATTTATTGATCATAAATAAAAACGGTATAAAATATTCCATTTAAAACCCCTATAACAATTCTGTTGTCTCATGACATCACAGTTGCTCTCATCTAGTAGAAATTGTCTCACAATGTTAATATTTATTGTACTGGTAAATATATATTCCAAATAATTGATTTGCAAATACGTGGAAACAATATAATATAATATTTTATTTTTTATTTTTACTCAGTAAGAGGTATCAAGTATAGCATTTTCAGAATTTCTTTATAGGTTGTCAATTAAATGCGGAGGACAGTCAATCTGGAGGAAAAACCGGAGGAATAAATAACTAGTTTTCAAGGTCGGCATTAAAACAAGTAACAAAGATAAACAAACAATTTCAATTTGATAATGTAATAATTACTTAAAATTAGTTATAATTCTTTTATTTGTATATTTCATAATTAACTTAAATGTTTACGTATTTTGACCGTTTTTATCGACATTCTGAAATCCCTTACATTTGTTTTAATTAATTTGTTTATTTTAAAATCTATTTCGTTTATTTTAAATTCTTTTGCATTGATGACCTTGATAAATAAGCTAAATTTCCTTCGGATTGGTCCTCCGGTTTTTCCTCTAGATTTTTCTCGGGAATTAAGTTACAGCCTTCTTTAGGTATCCATTTAGTTCGATACATTTTAGGCATGAAACACGTAACAAACAGCCCATAATATGCATTTTCCTTAAGTTTAAATAGTACTGTAAATTGTAATCAATACGTTAATGAGCAAAATTAAACAATGTGATAAATTAAATACAAAAGTGCAATTAATTTACTAAAACCAGTTACGCACCGAGTATCAAATATGACCCTCAGGATTAAAGGTAGGCTAGTGTTATTCACATAAAAATAATTGTCTTTGAAACATAGAAAGCATTATTGTACTGCAAAGTATGTAACTGTAATATAACCTGAACTTAATATAAAAACTTTTATTACAAAAAATTAGAGAGGAAATTTAACTTAATAATATAATTAAGCCACATTATATACTTTATTAACTTTATTTTTTATTAACCATTATAAATTTCATATGTACCATATTGTTGGGGTGTTCAGAATTTAGAATGCACCGTATCGGACGCTGTACGTCCAGTGTCCCCAGCGGAGATAAAGGCTTCCAACCGACCAATAGGGTCACCATTTTGATAAAACCAGCAGTTATACGAGATTGCTCCTTTATAAGAGCAGTAGTATGGAAAGAGCCTTTCTGCATCAACCTCCCTCCCCCGAAACCGAAACACCCCCGAAACCGAAATATATATTTTTTATCGACTCTAATTATCGAACCGGACCACCCCCGAAACCGAAACATCCCCCCACCACCTGAGGAAAATAATTTTGAATTTTTCCGCCAAAACAATTTAACATTTTTTCAGCAAAATAGAATCCAATATTTGTTTTTTAGTTACTATTACTTCCTATTGACTGATTTAAACAAGTTCAATGTCATATAAGATTAATTCAAGGTCACATAGTTTTATTGTTCTAATTAAAAATTGATCAGAGGTACCCTATTGTTAGTAATCGATCATTCAAATACAATTATTGATTTTTCCCATTAAGATACATTGTGACCATATAATGTCAGATGCGGGTGATTTCAATGGGTATTATAACTAAGCCAAGGGAGCTGAGTTACATTTTACTTCTTACAAATTGATCAGAGATACCTTCAAGATAGTAATCGATCATTCAAGTGTAATTATTGATTTTTACCATTGTAGCCATGTAATGTCAGATCCGGATGATTTCAGTGGGGATTCTGACTAAATCGGGGTCGTTGAGTTCGATTTTGGTACTTAGAAATCGGTCAATCAAGCAAGTTTATTGATTTTTCTTAATATGATGCGTTGCAGGCCTGAGTCGTCGATCACGCTCACCAAATCAAGTATGGAAATTGGTTTTAGATATACTACTATTATAAGTATATTATAAGTATGCCATAAAAGCACTATACGTAGATAAAATAAGTATACTATAAGTATACTATACCAGTTTAATACCCTAATTCCTAAAAATTCATATTTAAATATCCATAAACTCCTAAATCACTAAACTCCTAAATCACTAAACTCCTAAATCACTAAACTCCTAAATCACTAAACTCTTAAATCCCCAAACATCTAAATACCTAAACTCTTAAATCTCTAAACTTCAAAATCCCTAAACTTTGAAATCCTTAAATTCCTAAATCCCATAACCCCTAATCTCCTAAACTCCTGAATACCTAAACTTCTAAGCTCCCAAATCCCTTAACTCCTAAATCCCTAAACTCATAAATCCCTAAACTTATATATCCCTAAACTCATAAATCCCTAAACTTCCAGATTCCTAAACTCATAAATCCCTAAACTCCTAACATTTTATATTCTAAAATACTAAAATATATCCAGTTCACTTGAATTATGAATACCTCAGTCTATAAATGATCACAAACATCCATCTGCATATGAGTTTGCGCCGCAATTTTACGCATACTATTTTGCATCACCTGTTATGTGTTCTCCCCTCTCACACTTCCCATAGTAATCAGCCTGAGTACATGTCGTCCATGTGAGCGTACATGTTATAATTATTTCTGTATATACATATAGGAGTCTTACCGTCATGTATTCCATCTAAGTCAATGAGTTTATTAATTTTGAAATTTAGTTTCTTATTTGGCAATCGCTTGGATAATTTCTTGTCTCTTTTGTTATTATATTTTTGTTTTTGTGGTGTTTTTATGAATGAAAAAGAATGTGATCATTTACTATTATAACGTACTTCGTTATTAATTTATAAAGTGACGGATAAATACAACTATTAATACAAAAAATATTTGTGTGTATATTAGTTTCACTATTAAAGAGCAGCTCTGGCAGCGTTTACTCAATTTATATTAGCTACTTTCAGGTGAAGAATGCGTCCATTCACTCCGTTTTATGCTCATATTTCATCATGGATCAAGCTACCTATCAGGAGATAATACGGAATTGCATAAACTGAAAATACAATCATTAATCCCAGAACTACAAAATCGATTCAATTATTATCATTTTACTAATTATATACTAATGTTTATAATTTGTTTAATTCTTTATATAATGAAGTTAATTTTGACAAAAGAATGGAGTTTTTCAAAGAACCTATAAACTGCTTAGCTAATCTAGTTCCTCTTTTTAACAAAACGAGCAACATGATGTTCATGAAGCTTTTATTCAGCGGCTTGCAAAGAGAAAGATAATGACATCATACCATCCATCAATTCAACATTTTCTGGAATGTATAAAAAATTCTCTGTCTGTAAATATTGTAATAATACTTCCAACTGTTTTGAACCTTTTTATAATATCTCTATCAATTCTTTTAATATACAACACCCTATCTCTTGGCCATCAGATACTTCTTTAACTAAACTCTGTCCTTCCTGTAATATTAATACTTCTAATTCCATCATGACAGTTATTCACTAGCATACTAATATTTTAGCCATTCTTATTAACAGATTTACTGTTACTAGGTATGGTAGAATTTGTAAAACTGGACATTCCATCTCATGCCCACCCAATCTTTGTTTAAATATTTAATTATTTTCTCTTTTTGGTGTTATTTGTCACATTGGTTCATCCGTTTCAAATGGACATTATGTTGCATATACCAAATAGAACACTAACTGGTATAAATGTAATGATAGCCTTATTTCTAAACTTAATTTTAATACTTTTATAAACTCGCGTGAGGCCTACATGCTTTTTTACCATCTTGATAAGTAGTTATTGAATAATGGAAGTGTGACAGTAGCGCGCTATCAAACTGGTTAAACACACCCCGCTGATGGTCCTAAATCCCGAACCTTATTAATTTTCTAATGTATCTCTTTAAGTCAGCTTCTACTTTTGGTACGTTTTGGTTTTGTGTCCTGGATAATGGTTTTAGTTAACATATAACCACTACAAGCATAAATTAACATCTTCTAATTTCGTAGGCCTGTGTTATAAGTACAAGTATAACTTGATAGGATTCCTTCATTTTCTTTCACTTTTGGTATTGGTCTTCCTTTGGCTGGTTTTCTTGAGTTTTTTCTAGGAAGTTATACTCTTGTTATTTTCAGTTTTATTAATTCTTCTTTACCTTTTGTGTATCTTTTTTGTCGATTTTCTTTGTTATATAGTTAGTTACCCTTTCTTTTTATTTATATTTTATTATTTATTATATATTTCTTTTCTTTCTATCTGGTGAGCTGATTTTGTCTGATGGTTCCAATCAATTCTATTTATATTTCATTTCAACATTTTCGGATCATTATATATTTCTTTAAACGCAAAAATACGTTCGATATTAAGATTTTTTAGAAACTTTAAGTGAAAAAGTCAATTGAAATAAGTTTAAGCTTTTAGTTTTGTCATTTGACAAAATAACTTACTGATCAATTAGAGTAATGTATTTCGTTAACATGCGTTTGCTCCTCAAGCTGGATTCACAATAAAAAACAGCTTACTTTAAATATACTAACGATATAAACCATTCCATTTTCAACGGAGAATGCATTCACAATTAAATATAGGCAACCGATAACAATAATCAATGAACAATATAATGTAGTCAATGAAGGTAATACTAGTTTATCCAGTAGTAGAGACAAAGTAGACTTTGAATTAATTAGATAAACGCGAGATTGCAGGAATACGTTCAGTATACGCACAACTATTCAATAGTCGCCTGGAGTGGAGTTTTTTATTTTTAATTTATCAAAAATAAGACAATTCCCTCAACATTAATAGAGTACAACGTGAAAGCACTTTCATTTAGGCGCCATAGTAAGAATCTATTATGCGAGCTTGCGTGTAGTAGTGTGTATATATGTATATCTCCGGCTTCGTTTTCGAAATATTATGGTCTTATTTGTTAGCATGTTCTTTTGTAAAGTCACTGAAATATTAAACTTTTTCAAACTATGTTTCAGCCAAAAGTATTCATAATGAATTATTTGATAATTCATTGTCAGCTAACTAAACAGGCAACGTACAAGAAGACAATTGATAATATTTATTGTGATTCCAGCTGTTCGCGTCTCTTGTGTAAAATTTAATTTTTTTCATTCTTAAGGGAATCATAATTTACCTCACTCACAGTGTGTCCAAACAATCTAAAATACTTAAAAAATAAAATACGAATAAAGTTAGTATATCGATGACTGATCAATAATATATAAGTAAAAAAATAATTATTATTCGTTTTTTTGTATGACGTAGACTAATAAATAAAAATGGCGGGTATTTTATAATTAAATATATTATAACCCATAAACTAAATATTTTGGGCTAATTAAATATTGTACACATTGATAGAAAGCTACATATTATATATTTGAAAAAGCCTTTTTTACAACAATATGATAATGACGCAGTGTGATATTATACAATTGAAGGTTCAGTAAGGCCTTCAATAATTAAGATAATAACATATAATATTAAAACAGTTTGTTACAAAAATTGTTAAGCATTTATATAACAATATCAATCAATCATTTCAAAAGATGTACAACAGTATTGTAACATGCTACGCGTCTACTACAAATATCGTCTGCATTTCAAATTATGGATTATTTGATATGTATGTAAGTGTATAAGCCACAGGTGCGAACTCAAAATTTTGTTTAAAAAGTTAATTCGCGGATTATACACATAACCTAAAAGTCATACCTATCAATTTCTCCGTTAAGTTGCAAGATTAGGACCCTCTGCGAATCAAGATAGTAGAGGTAGTTTATTTAAACGCAAATCCGTTTTGTTCATTTATAATTAGACTAATACAATATCATACTGTAATTTTACCTAAGAGAGTAGGTAGACAAAACATGAGATTAACATACGTATAGCAAGATCGTTTTCCCGCATCTTATTAGGATCGGCTTTACGCGCGCTGTATACCTGATACGTACAAATTAAATCATAAAGTTTTCGGTGCGGCTAATACATGGTGGCGGCTTATACACGGAAATTTAAGGTATGAACAATATCTATATCAAGGTATTGGTTTTCACTAATACTCAGTTGGCTATATGATGTACATCTTGTGTTTGTAAAGACAATGGCAGTTTATAAAAAATACGAAACATCTCACCTAAAATTGTGTGTAAATTGTTAGAGTAAAGTTTTGAGGAAGCTGCCATTGACTGACGTGACATTCAAGCGATAAATCATTTTATGATTGAAGGCTATACAATTCATAATCATTATTTTCCAGCCAAAATTGTCCATGGATGTTAACTTCTATTATCTAATTCAGTCACCAATCATTGACAAAGTGAACTATGATTCAATGAGACAATACAGATGCATCCGTTCCGAATCATATTGTCAGCACTCGTATATGTTATTTGTGAAGTAGCGAAGGCTGACAAACGAGAAGCAGTAAAACTGATGAAGAAAGCCAAAAGACCACAGGGTACAGAGTCTTGAGAAATTAATTTTAAATAACGCCCGATTTTAAACTAAACCACTCACGATTACAACACATGGTTGAGGAAATGAAGTAATGCGTCGCCTACAAGTAAGCCCTCGGTGTTCAAGTCGTTGACTAGCTGCTGAGCTTCACATAAAGCCAATCTAGCATGTATTGATTTTGTTAAAAATTAGACACATGAAAGCATACATGTCACGTCTAGTTCAGGGTCTGCATGATGGCGACACTGATTGATGAGTACAGTTTTCGGAGGAATTTTTAGCCAAGGTATCAAAAGACTATTCCATTTTGGACAGAGTTTGGTGGTCGGACGAAGCTTCATTTAAACTCAATGGCCACATCAATCGTCATAATTGTGTATAGTGGGCTGCAGAGAATCCTGGTCTTATTTTGGAAAAGGAAGTTAATCTTACCGGAATAACAGTTTGGTGCCTAATTTCAAGTAATGGTATTGTAGATCCTTTTTCTTTGAAGGCCCTTTAACTGCCAATTTGTACCTGAACATGCTATAGACAGAATTTTGTCCGCGCGTTCTACACCAAAATTGTATTTTTCAGCAAGATGGCGCACCAATCCACTATGCAAGACATGTTCGTGAGTAGTTGGGTGAACATTTTACCGATCGATGGAGCAGACGTCGGGGTCCATCTGAATGGCCTCCAAGATCCCCAGACATTTCACTTCCTGATTTTTTTCTTTGAAACATTTTGAAGGATAACGTTTATGGTTGAGGCCCCTTAACAATCCACCAACTGAAAGCGTTTGTTGAAGAAGAAATTCACAATATCGACATAGAACTTTGTCAGAAGGTCTGCCGTTCTGTAGCTACCAGATTTCAGATGCGTGTCGATGTAGATGGGGAGCAGTTTGAACACCATAATACATGATTCTACTGTATTAATAAACTGAATATTGTACTTTGTTTATTGTTCATTCTGTTCTAATTCATCATGCTAATAAAAAAATTCTTATTCTATAAATCTTTTATTATTAAAAATAGGGCGTTACTTAAAATTCACCCTGTATACAAATTAATTTAAAAAATAAGAATAACACTACTCAGTTTTGATAAACTTAACAAGTAAAATAGTGATCAAATTTATTAAATAAAAAGGTAATGTAGTTGAAAAAGTGTCTTTGGCTTATTTATATAAAGCTTTCCTCGGTTTTTATATATAATATATATATCACATAAATAATTTATAATAATTGTCTAAATTTACATATTGAAAGTTATGATTATTGCAAACGTATCGATTACAAATCATGCAAATATTGATTAAAATAAGAAATAATTAAATTTAAAAACGTATAAGTAATTCAAAATATTTTAAAATAAAAACATACATTCATGCAATAAAATGGAGATAATATTTATAACAAAATAGATATACTAAACGGTTTAAAACGTTCATACCCGCGGACATAGTTTTAAGGGCCTGAGTTAAATTTCTAGGTTTTAAGCAAATAGCCTATGGAACACAAATACTTAAACCTAGACGTTTTACAACTACATTGATACTTTCATCACGTAAAAGATCCCTAGTTCTTTTGATCTAAACTTTTTAACTTATATTTTAATAATATTTTCTATGAAGTTCGCAGTGAACTTTTCAGAGTAATTAATTAATTGAAAAACTTTCACGTCACTTAAGGCATATCCAGCCATGAGTCAATACAAAATAATATTTTTCTGATCTTTTAGAGCTAAATAATGCAATCAGTCTAAAATTTATGTTCACTATGTTATCTAAATGTGCGTATACAGACTTTCCATGAAAAAGTTGAAGTAAACTGATATTACAAATTGAAAAAAAAAATTTCCTTCAAAATGACACAAAAATGTAGGGTGAAAAGTAAACAGATCAAAATTATAAAAAGTTGTTACAATTAATTTTTATATATATTATACAAAATCGGATAGACAAACTTTAAGTCATTAAAGTTTAATTTTATTTTTATATAAACAATATTTTATTTTAATAAATACTTTTCACTTTCAAATTAATTTAATTTAAATAATATACAGCTTAGATAAAACATTGATAACATTATCTATTATATCTATTTAGATAAACGAGTTATGTGCAATATATTTAATCAATTCGTATTATTTTCGAATGCGACTAATTAGTTAATTTATATAGTAAACATTAAATTGAATAAAATATGTATAATATTATAAAATATATTATCGTTATTAATACATCAAATAATTATTAAAATGTAAGTATTTTAAATACAGATGTGACAAACAGATTTAATAAAGAGATTATTTATTAATCCTCTTTATTGCTAATGATAATATTACTTGAAATAATTCTATTACTAATAATAAATATAATAATTACATAATCTTACATTACATAATCTTCAAATTAAAAATTTTATATATTAATTTAAAAGTAACAATAAAAAATCTTAGTTTGTATTATAATAAAAAAAAAATTATTTAATTAATTAATAACAAAATTGTACATTAAGTTCGGCAAATTATAAATAAATAAATATTTTAAATGCAATATTAATAATCATTAAAATATTAAAATTCCACATTATATCTTATAATGATATATGTAAAAATGATTATAGTTTTAATAAAAACTTAACCTGTGAAGTGTTCTTTGTGGAATATCCATGATATTCGAAATGAATCGCTATATGAATTAAATGAATCTAGCGATACATCTAATAAAGTTATAATGAAGAATTGTATTATAAATAATACAAAATAAATAATAAAAACATAATTCAATTTTATAAAGTAAAACAAATTAAATTAAATTAAAATATAATAATATATTTAAATATATTATATTAAACTATTTAATAAAAATAAACATAAAATAAGATTTCAATGTGAATTTAATATAACGAAGTTTCGAATAAATATTCCAGTATCTTTTTTAATGTATTTATTATTCAATAGGTAATAGGTATAAGTCGGCATCAATTTATATAGTTATTAAATATTATTTCATTCAAGCTGATATTGGTTTTGTATATAGTAAGCAGCTTTTAATTTGTTTGTATTATTATTATTTATACATTGTTTCTGGTATACCATATTATAAAAAAAATTTCTTTGAATTTACTGTAAACTTTTTATTACATAAAATACAATATTTTAGTAATTCAAATTATCATTATTATTTTTAATAATAATATTTTTCGCGTACAATCAAAATCACAGCTTTGATCAGCTTGACATGTTTAATATATAAGTGTTGTTTCTTCATAAAATATGTCTACTGTAAAGTCATCCATAATAAAAGTAACAAATAATTAATCTACTTAATATAGTTTAAGCTATATTATAATAATGCTTGTTAAATATACAACAACTCCTAATTTTAAGGAATATTATCCAGATGCTAAATTTATTTAAGTTATCGAAGAATATACGATTAAAGACAGATTTTCAATCAAAATGGTGATAATGTTATAATCATTTGGTTTAGATTGACTTCAAATACGGCATATTAGAATTAGAGCATGCTATAGATTATATAACTTTTATAACAGTATAATTTAAAATGATGGTCCTTTTAACAGACTATAGCTGTTTGGTTACTATTATCGTTTATAACGTTCTAGTATGGAACTGCTGTGTGGTATATTTTAATAAGTCATGCTTCATTATATCTGTATGTTATTAGTGCAAATGATTGGACATCATTTTCATTCTAAAGTAGACTAACATGTATTTCCAGAAAACTGTGTCGGAGGAATCAACAAAACCTAAAAATCAGTCAAAAATTATGAAATTATCTAAGCTTAAGGAACGTCCCTAAGGAATTTATCTTAGCCCATTTAATGAAGACATGAAGACATGAAGACATTTAATACTGAGCAGAAATGCATAATTTAAATATTTAGTAAATCAATCGGCGCGGCTATTCATTCACTCTTCTCTCGAAATATATATAAGTAGTTACGAATGTAAAAATTAGTTGAATATATATATATGTTGAAATAGTTAATTCAACAGTATTTAAAGTGTGCAAACATATTATTGCACTTAGGTAAATTAAAATAAAATTCATTTATTATCAAAAATAATTCGTGTTTAATTATATGTTTACGTTAATCAAAACGATAACCAAACATTTTATAATAAATAAAATTACAAAAACATTTTTATAACTACAGGGGAGCTGAGTTAATTAATGCATCAATCGGAAAGTTAAAAAAAAAACTGTGCTCACTTTTTGTGGATGAATTATGCACTGCAAGTATTGATTTTAAATTGCGTCTTGGATAAATATTCAAACTTAAGCGTGCACTATTAATTTTGATCTTTAGACATATATATGTATATTGCTTATTATAGGAATAAGCGTGATTAAACGTGTTAATTTATACGACACTGAAAGAATGGAGAAAAGAGTGGAAGTACTCATGAGAACAACTAAGTTGCAAATTTTATTTTTTAAATATACGAGAAATTTTGTAAAAAGGTACGTAGTTATCGTACCATTTAAAAAAAATTAGGTTTTTTGATAATTATCAGGGACGGCGGAGCACGGGGGGCCGGGGGGCTGGCCCCCCTCACTTTTTGCCTTATTTATGTTTGGGCCCCCCCACTTTTCGGTACTTCGATATGAATTCTTATATAGTAATATCAGACTGTAACGTATAAGATCAGTTTTATTCACAAAGTCATGTTACAGTTAATGAGAATCAATATCCACTACGATGTACATAATATTGCCTAAACATCCATAGGCAAATAATAATAATAATATTGCTAGGCCCCCCCACTTTTATCGGAGCCCCCCCCCCTCTTACTTTCGAAAATCTTCCGCCAGGCCTGATTATGTCCACATTTAAAATGGCATTCAGTTTAGTAAGATGGTTATTACCAAAACAATAAAATAACGATAATTGATAATATGGATCTACATAATGTTTTTTATATATATTTTATGAACAATAAATTGCAAGACGTTTATGCAATAATTGTTACAGTTTTAGAAATAATATCTTTCGAAATATTATAACAAATATCTATTTAAATATAGATTTCAATTTTAAGAGTGATAAAAGTAACAAACTAGATGTAGCACCAATCCTTTCTGCAGCAACAAAATAGTAAACAAATGTTCACAGAATATAGACTATGTAAATTTTAAAATAAATATAATTTTTATTTATCATTAATGACAACAATTATTTATTAGCAATTACCTTATTTTTCAGTGTTGATATCATATCATTATAATCAATAATATTATATAGTATTTATTGATATTAACAATATTGTTAATAATAATAATGTTAATATCCACCTTATTAAGCATAAAAATAAAACTTTATTATTATATTATAAATAAATTAAATAAGTTTTGAAAAACTACATTGAAAATACTCCAAAACGTATATTAAAAATCGTTTAAGTATATGTCGTAATCATGTATATAAATAGAGGTCTCAGAAATATAACGAAAGTTATGATTCATAAGATTTTTTTTTATTTTTATTACTTAAAAAGTATTGATATATAATGAAACTAAAATTTACAATATTAACAAATTACAAATTATCTTAAGATGTATCAAAGTCAAGCAATTCAAAGAAACAAACAAACAAATTAATTAATTATTAATATTTATCAAATATTAATAAAAGCATTATATCGTATGTATAGTTCTTTTGATAGAGAAGTCCAACCTTTATCATGATTGATTGTTGGTTTTATACGTAATATAATTGTAGGCTCTCTAATTTTTCTGACTACTAGATCTTTTCCAATATCCATCTAATATTATATCAAATGATCTGCTTTTAACCATAATGTTTAATTAAAAACACAGTACATACGAACTCATCTGTAATTTTTCGGGTAAAAAGTATATTGGTGAGATACAGAGGCAATAGGTTGAAAGAACATCTAAGATACTTACAAGCCATGTATACTAAATCTTCCATTAGCGAAAACTATAATAGAAACCATACCAGCATACATCAAGCACTTTTATATATATCAAAATATTAAATATATCGAATCAGATATAATAAATGGCTTGATCAGTGAAGTTGCATTTATAGACTAGCAAACCAGCAATTAATCGTGAAATAAGTTAGGCTTCTCTATCAAATTAATTCTATTAATTTCAAATTCTTGCATTATAATATTCGATTGATTTCATTATTAATTATGTAAAATTAAAAGCCAGTAAACTGTAACTAAAAATGTTAATAATTTATTAAATGTTCAGTGTTTAACACTATTATCAAGATAAAAATATTTATCAAATGTATTCAAATTTAAATTTTTAATTTTCTATTTATTTCATTATTATTTGATCAAGATTATTAAATAATTATTTTTATAGTTTTTTTTTACTTAGATAGATTTTAGTGTAATTAATTATCGTTGTTTTTATAGAAATAATTAAAAAAACTTTTAAAACTTTTTAATAATTGAATATGGAAATGTCGTAAGGTGGGGATGTTTTCATAGCATACTTTTTTTATATTTATCTACATTACTATGAAGTTCCCTATTTTCTTAAATGATTTATTATTTTATATTATGGATAAGAGAAAATGTTTTATTCTATTTTACACTATTGAAATAGTTTTTTAAGAGTAGAAGATAATAATACAAATCGTTTTTATATTTGCATAAATATATGCACACATAACCATTTCTAAAAATATTGTTATTGGGGAATTTAACACCATTAAGCTTGTAAGCACACAATAAAATAGACTTCAGCGAAGTCAACTAACACACGAATATTGAAAAATCTTCCCTTTCTCCACACAGTCTATAATTTTTTTATAAAATGGAAATACACAAAAACATCCTGTTGAATTTTTTAATTGACTTTATCAGACTTGTGTCTTCAACTGTTTTTAGATCAACATGTTGTGTTCGACAATATATTATGAATCAAAATACAACGATGTTTGATTTCTTCTATTTTAGAGGTTTTCAATGACAACAACTGTTTTCAAAAAGTAACAAAATTTGATTTAGAAAAAAAGGTTAACGTGTTATTTTTCAGTTATTAATAAAATAGTGGATGTTTGAAATATCGATTTTTTTGCGTTAGTTATTATAAACATTTTATTAATAATTTCGTACAACGTTTTAGAATATTATTGTTAGTTATATATATGCTAATTGAGCTGTTCGTCACATTTGTATGACAAACTTATAATTAGGTATTAATATTCAAAAAAGATGATTTTTGAACTCAAAGCTTTCTAGGTTATTTATTATTATTATTACTTACGTGGTAATATGAATTCTCGACCCCTAAAAGAAAAATATCGGTATTATATGTTTGTATTTCTCGTATATTATTGTATTTACAACGATAATATTATTTCAGTTTTGTTGCGTCCTCACTGTAGCTTTTGATTTATGTGCTCACGCAAACGAATTCATCATTATCAGATCCCAATAAGAAATTATTTTCGTTCATAAAACATATAAGAAATTATTGATCATTCAAAAAAACTTATGAAATCATGATTTTACTATCAACCACAAAAAAAAAATGCGACAATCCAGAGATATGTAAAAATATTTATATAAAATTAGAATGACCTTCCTATACTAGTGTGGTACAAATGTTCATAATATATATTTTTTAATGTTTAACACAAAGTAATTAATTTATTAAATTCTAGTACATTTCCATTATTAAAAAATCTATGACAAAAATTAGTTATGAAATATTTTGTGTGAGTTATTTCCCGTTGTTTTATTAGTTTTCCAGATTAACAATTATGAAATATATGTTTATGTTGTCATCGTTTAAATAAAAAATATCGAATAATACCATACAATGCATTTTAAAAATAAATAAAATGAAAAAAGGTTAAAACTGACGAACTGATATTTTATAACAATAAATATGTAAAGAGTAAGTTATATTAAAATATTTACAATGTATATTTAAAGTTTTCAATATCCATTGAACGTAATAATCAGGCGTTTTTAGAAAGTTCAATTATTAAAAAATAATTACAATTTAAAGAATACATATTTTAGCTTTTTCTGTTCCATTAATAATGAAAAAATATGTTTTCTTTATTTTTTTACTTCATAAAGTTTATTATATATGATCGTTATTAATAATTTATAATTATATTTAATATTATTTTAAAACTACAATTAATAATTATATGAATTGGTGGATTTATCAAGTAAATTTTGCCCAAAAGTACAAAAATACGATATACACTGGGCCATAGGAATGATTTAAATGTTGAGGGGCACATAATAAACAGGAGCAAAAATGACTAGATATAAAAGTTTACACTGTAAGGTTATTTTCCAAAGCATTATTTTCTTGTACAAAAGAAACTAAATATTCGCGCTCATAAAACTTGGGGGACACGCGCACCACCAGGCTCATAGGCGCCTACGGGCCTGATACAATACTTTTGATTTTTTTTAGTCAGACCGTAGCACCATACATGCTACAACCATTAGTTTGATATCTACTCCACGTCATCTTAGAAGTAATACAATATATCATTTGATTTCTAGTTAATATTTACTTTTTTGCTCTTTTTTATGGATGATAGCATGATTAATGTGTCATAGCATTAGCATAATGTTTCACAGTAATAGCATTTTTAATATAACATTTTTATGGGTGAGTTCACACGAGGTTGGCTTTTTCGGTAACATTTGTCTCCCTTACGCCCTAATCATGAAAGTCTGACCGCGTTTGTGATTATACCTCACTGTTGTATGTACAGTGGCGGATCCAGGATTTTTGAAAAGGGGGGGGGGCGTTGGTTTTTTGGCTGCAAATTTCCGAATAACGGACAGATTCAATCTCCTGTACCTCATGGCTACGCGGGAGCGTAGCCTATAAACCCGACCTCGCGAGGATATTTTTTGATTTTGTAACTTAGAATGCAGGAGAGAGCATCTCAGGAATTAGTAGTCCAATATTTATGGTTAATAATTCAACATATTTTAGGCGAGTTAAATTTATTTTGACATGTTATGTTGTAAAATGTATTTAGAGCACTTGAAAAGTATGAAATACTCAGAAAGGGCAAATACAGTAATTTATAATCTGTCAATATTAGCAAAATTTACGTGAATACAGATATTCCGAATCAGAACCATAATTTTGTCCAGCAGTTTAGCTGGGTGTTTTAGCTGCAAATTTCCAAATGACATAAATAATTTTAATAAAAAGTTTGCAGTAGGCAGTTTGCTCAGAATGACCGAGAATCCGAAAAGGTAGTGAACAGTTACAAACGCCGCAATAAACTGGCTGTTTTCT
>JAUZND010042733.1:0-13797 GCA_034780555.1 Coelogynopora nodosa | reverse complement strand
TTAAAAAATTTAACGAAATAAATAAATAATAATCAAATGGTTTAAAATTGAAAATGTTGAATAAAAAGTTTTAAAAAATTTAACGAAATAAATAAATAATAATCAAATGGTTTAAAATTGAAAATGTTGAATAAAAAGTTTTAAAAATAATTTATTTTAAATAATTTAATAAATGTTGATATTTTTAGTTGAAGACCTTCAAGACAGAATGACACGTGATATAACATCATATTCCCTTACTCAACCTAAGGAATATGTTCCTGTCTATCCTAAAGACAAGATAGTTTGTTTAACCGTCACTTACAGTAGTGTTTCGTCCAAAGAAAATCCAGATATTTTCAAGGAGGAGTAATTAATTTACAATTTTATATTTATAAAATTATAATTTTTTTAGAATGCCTTTCAGTCTCGATAGTCTGAATAAAGAATATACCGGAAGAAATTCTTGTTGTATCAGAAATGAAATGTTTGTGGTAAGTCAAATTTATCAAATTATAATTTGAAATGACCATTATTATATTGGCAAATTATATTTTAAAATTTTTTAAATTATTACTTTTAGAAAAACTCGATGAAAACAATATTTGATGTAATTTGCCGTGTAAGTAGTTTATTTTTCATGGCAGTTGGATTTTTTGTAGTGTTTATATTTATTCTTGACACTCCCAACATGTATAGTGATTTACTACCACGATTTTCTGCAAGTATATTGGAAAATAATCCGTAATTCTTCAGAATTGTCAATTTTTCTCAATTTCAAGTTGCAAGTTTTAAAATTACTGATTTTGTAATACAAACTTTATTTATTTACTTATGAATCAAGTTGACTAATTTAAATTCCATTGTAACATTGTAACAAGCTAGGCAACTGTTGTTAATAAATAGCAATTTTATTTTATTCTCTTTGAATTGCGATTTACATTTTATAAAATTTAAAATTTAACAACATTCAAGATTTTCAAACAATTGGAATAATTAAAATTGAAAACACTATTTTTGGACCTTATTTTAATTTTATGAAAATATGCAAAGTGTTTTTAGTGTTTTAAAACGAACTCGATTTTTAAATCCCATCCGAAAGACCCACAAATTGACTCCTTCAGACTCTAAGAGTTTTCTTTCTTATATGAATCATAAAATTGAACTTTATAATACGACTAAAGATTTTACAATAAACGACTATATTAATAGGTATTCGAGAATACAACCGGGTTCAATATCGGTGCAGCAATTTTTGGATTTTGGTAATTTGATTATAAAAAATATATAAATTTCATTTATTTATTATATCACATTTTTTTTAAAACTTTTTTTCAACATTTTCAATTCCTTTTAGCCAAGGATGGTAACGAAAAAATTAGCATGAACTTTCTGACTTCCGAAATACCTATAAGAATTGCAAATATACTCAAAGAATGTAATTTATAATTAATATTATTGATCAATATATTATATATTTAATTATTTTTTAGTATATCTTTTACCGGAAGAAATAATCAACGCCACCAATATATCTATCGTTCATGATTGGTAATTTTTATTAATCAAGAGTGAAAAAATTACGAAAATTTGAATTTTTAAATTTAAAATTTTTTAAAATAATTTGTAAACTTTTAGGTATAAACAATCAATGACAGAATTGATAAGTTACCAAACAAAAAGCAGCCTCCAGTCAAATAGTCATATAGATAGGTAGGTTTATTTAGAACCAAGGTTAGTATCATAAACGTCATGTTTATCGCTTAAATATTCGACAATGTCTCTCGGTTTTTCGAACCGAATCATATGTTGTTCTGGAATTTCTGTTCCTATGCATTTTGTGTTAAAATGTTTATTAAAAAAATGTTTATTACGAAATTCCTCTTCCATCATTATTGTAATTTCCACAAGGTCGAAACTA
This sequence comes from Coelogynopora nodosa, assembly GCA_034780555.1. Taxonomy (NCBI): domain Eukaryota; kingdom Metazoa; phylum Platyhelminthes; order Proseriata; family Coelogynoporidae; genus Coelogynopora; species Coelogynopora nodosa. The sequence continues at coordinate 11,897 of JAUZND010042733.1, read as the reverse complement.
TCGAGGCCCATGTCTTTTTTGAATGTGTTGTCCAATTTTAACTAAAAAAAATTTTTAATTATTTTTTTTAATTTATTTTAAAAATATTGACCAATTCGGGCTTAATTTTGTCAAAACACTGTAAAATGACGAAAACTCGCTTTTCTACAATATCGTGAGAAATGGGTCCGTGATCAAATCTTTTAATAGTCAAATTTGGAATCTATATTTTGAATATCAAAAAATTAAATTTTTAAAAAAAAATAATATACGCAATTTACGAGTCGATTCTTTTTATCATCTTTATCCTGGACGAAATGCTGAAAAAAACAAAAATTCCTTGATAGTTTTGAAATTGATGCCGTGTTTTTCAAAAAAAGAGACCTTCCTCGAGGAAAAGTTTTCAAAATAAAATTTAATGACATTTTGATGTTAAACATGATGTTTATTTTGCAAATAAAGAAACGTTGTCAGTGGAATCTGGTCGTTTTTTATTTTAAAAAGTTTTAAAAATAATATTTATTGAAATTAATTTTAAAATTTAACTTGGTTAATAATTTAGCATTTTTTAGATTTTACGAATCGTTGGAAAAAATATACAACCGGCATGCTAATGTAGTTGAGATGATGGCTACTGTAATTTAATTTAATTAGTATTTTTGACAAGTTATTTTAAATAACTTATTTATAATTATAAATTAGGGAATCATTCAATTGAGAAATAACAAGTCTAATATTTTTACGGCGAAAAATAACCGAAAACTTCAATATTTTTTTGACAGATTTTATTTGAATAGGATTGGTATCCGAATGCTCATTAGTCAACATTGTACATTATTTTTTTTAAAATATTTGGTGTAATTAATTTTTATATAATCCTTTATTATATAAAAATAAAGTGATCAAAATTGTTTGTGTGTGTGTTCCACTTTTCCGCAAAAACTAGGAACTGTACATTCTAATAAATAACACTTTCAGAACATAGTTTTCCCGGTGGTGAAAATGTTTGAATAAAATGTCTAAATTTCACGAAACAAATGATCAAATGTGTTTAAATTTGAAAATGCTTGAAAATTTCGTATGATTAATCGTTTATTAGTGGCACTTTATGATAAATCGAGTGCAAAAGCCGTTACAAAAAGATACTTGGGATGTTTCGATTCAAAATGTGAAATTTATCAAGTAATTCAAGATGCCATTACGACCTGCTCAGATTTGTGCTATCAAACTTATGCGGTTGAACCTTCGTTTAAATTTAAATGTAATTATTAAAATTCATTAATATTTAAATAATTTATAAATGTATTAGGGGTAAATTGCGATGAAACTCTATCTTTTGTTTATGTTTCATGCCACGTATACCATGTTGTTTTTGAATTGTTAAAGGTAAATTTAAAAAAAGTAATATGTTAAAATTTACTTTACCTTGTTTTTAGAACGCCTGTAGAGCCACTGTAGAAAAGGCAGAACAATGTCATACCAAACCACCTCCCATAACCATAATACTATCAAAAGGAAAAGAAGATTTGTCAATTTCTATAAGGGATGAAGGCAACGGCATGTCTCGTGAAATTTTAGACAATGTGTTTTTATACTTATTTTCTACGGCACCTCACCCTCATGGAGACACGTCTGTCTTTCCAGCAATGGTTAACTAAATTATTAAATTATAAATAATTATATAATATTTCTATTTTTAAAAATAATTTTCATTATTCAGGCTGGTTATGGATTTGGACTCCCTCTTTCTCGAATTTATGCTAAATACTTTGGAGGTGATTTGCACATATCCTCAATCGAAGGACACGAAACTATGGCCACTGTGTGGTTAAAATTAAAGGCGAGTGAAGCTAACGAAGTTCAACCTGATTACAATAAAACGACGAAAAGTAATTACATGTCTGTTATAGCTGTTGAAGGACAAGATTTTAATGTCCATCATGATTGAAAAGTGAATTTCTTGTTTGTAATATTAATATAATTATTAATAATTAATTTAATTAGGGTTAGTTTTAATTTAACATAATCATTACACTTTTTATGTGATCATGGGACATTATTCATGTCTAGAATTCTATATTTATTTAGTTGCGAGATAATTTATCGAAGCCTCCAAGCTTTTGAATGGCCTAAATTCAAAATATAGTTTATAAAAAAATATTCCTTGAAAACTAAAATTTGTCCATTCAAAAAAATGCATTTAAAAACTTTAAAATTTCAATCAAATTACGTTCGATATATCTACACCCGTAAGAGATTCTACAGCCGGAGGTATGTTTGATAAAAGCGAGTTTATATTATCTGTAGTGCTGCTTCCATTCAGTATTATGATATCCTTCGTTTTTGCCAAGGGGCGGGTTATTTTGTCCACAATCTAAAATAAAAAAAATTAATTCATCAATAAAAATTAAAATAAAATCAATTTTTCATACTTACATCCGGTAAACTATTGAGAATCATGTGATAAATGGCCATATCTCCGTAATTATTAAAGGCGTGTGCTTTTATTCGCATCGCTTCTGCTTCAGCCTGTCCTATAAGTCCCAGCTACAAATAATATGATAAATTATTGACAATTAACAATAAATTATTATAAATAAAAATAATACTATTGTTATTATTACCGCTTCAGCTTCCGCTAAACCTTTCAATTTAATTTTTTCGGCGTCTGCTTCAGTCTTCATAAGTAGGCATTCTCTAATGGTAATAAATAATTTAAAAAAAAATTCAAACTTGTCATTTTCCGCAATCATGTTCATAACCTCCACTTCAATTTCCGTTTTTTTATTTATAGTTGATTCCAAATAATATTTTACTCTTTCAATCTCAATTTCTTCAATTTCAGTCTGCTTTTTGTTTTTTATCAAGTCAGATTTCATAATCTGTTCTTTTATGAGTTGTTGCTGCTTGGCAGATTCAATTTTACCCGCCAATTGAGCTTCGGCTTCCTTTAATTGAATTTTTAAACATTCTTTAAAATTTTTTAAAATATTAATTTTATATTATAATTATTTACACATTGCTTCACTTCCACCCTTAAATTTGCACAAGTTGTGTCGTAATTGCTCTTGTATTCAGCTTTTCGTGTATTTGATACAAAGATTATTTCATTTTCAATTTTTTCCAAATTAGCAATCTAAAATAGACTCTTTTCATTGGAATTTAATTACAATGTGAAAAATATATTTTTTTAAAATTTTTTTAAGAAAAGATAATAATAAATTAGTAATTGATTTAATTTTAATTAAAATTGTTACCTTAATTTTTGCATCCCTCGTGGCTTCTGCTGAACCCACATCAGCGTCTCTTTTAACACTAGCGACTTTTGTTCTTCCCAGAGAGACTAGATAATCATCGTGATCAACGAGATCAATTATAGTGAAACTCAATATTTCGATTCCCATGCGAGCCATATCAGGTGCAGCAACTTCTCTGACTTTACGGGAAAATTCTTCTCTATCCATGTACAATTCTTCAACCGTCATGGTTCCGAGGATGGATCTTAAATGGCCGTCGAGGGTTTTCTCACAAAGGGAGATTATATCTTCTTGAGACTTTCCTAGTAGTTGTTCGAGAGCTAAATTTAATAAATCTTTGTCGTTGTGAATTATTCTAATTTGACAGACTGATGATATCGAGACACGAACTCCTTGACGAGTTTCAACGTCTTCACAGCTGGGTCTAGTGGTCATTATTTCAAGAGACAATCTATATTATAATCATTAATAATAATTATTATTGTACATTTTACAACGTAAAAGTTGAATATATTGAATATACCTGGATACATCACTGACAATCCACCAACACCAGCCCATTTGGCCTATAAGACATTTTCGAGATTTAGAGTTGAAAATTGATCCTAATAGAAATGTTACTTTTTATACTAAAGTTTTTAACCATTTGATTATTATTTATTTCATTAAATTTTTTAAAACTTTTTATTCAACATTTATAATTTTAAACCATTTGATTATTATTTATTTCGTTAATTTTTTTAAAACTTTGTATTCAACATTTTCAATTAGAAACTCATTTGTTTATTATTTATTTCGTTAAGTTTTTTATAACTTTTTGTTATTATTGCTACCTGAAATAACTGCACACTTATCTGGACCTACAGTTACAATATTTCCCATTTTAAATAATTTAGACGTTTGACTTTCAGTAATAAAATGGCAGATGTTATTTTATATTTTGTTTGTTCGATCAAAAAATGATATTAAATTTCTATTAGTAATTTATATATAATGTTTAATCACCTAGGCTGTTTTATTGACTTTTTTATAAATATTTTAAAATATTTTCCAATAGCAAAAATTATAATTATAATACTACAGTATATTGTAACACTGAAATGGGTACATGGTATGATATTACTTACAACTTACATAATATTGTATAAATTAATTAATAATTTTCCATTTATACAATAAATTTTTATAGCAACATTTCAATTGCTTTTGAAAATTCCCATGAAGCTAAAATTGTAGCTACAGCTTTAAGAGTGGAAAAGGACGAGAGAAGGCCCCATTTTTACAAAAATTATAGCATTGATGGTGAAATTTTAACAATGTATAATAATCAATTTATAAAAAAATTTTACATTTTATTTAAAACTTTTAAATTCATTAGATTAATTTTAGGAAAATGGATTTTACGACATTACGACAAGCTCGAAGTCTTGTTTTAAACACCATTGAAAGCGTAATATCGGCCAAATACGTCTTGAAAGAATTGAAACAAGATTTAATGTAAAAATAAAAAAATGATATTAAAAAACTGTAAATTAAAATTTATTTTTAAAAATAATATTTAAATAAATTTACAAATCGTCATAAAATTTTGCCTCTTCTGCAGCCACTGAATTGTCAAAATCAAAGAAACTCGTACCCACAAACTGAAGCTTTTTGTGCATATTACTCGACGTTACTACAAATCCCATTTTAATCTTTTTTAAATACCCACAAGTCACATCTGTGGTTTTAAAATCGATAGTTGGACTCACAAACTTATTTTTTATAGAAAAGCGTTCCTCGTTCAAATTTATCCAGTACAAGTCAAAATTATCCGTGACTGAAAATAACGCACCATCTCTTTTGCTAAAAAAACTACTGGAAATGCCTGGAAACGAAATTTTAACCTTCTTTTTTGCACTTTTAAGAGTCTGCGTTGTAAAAAAGTCGTTTCCAGCACTAGTAACAATTTCAAATCTTTTCATGTCTACAATATGCATGTCTGAAGACGTTGCACAAAACAGTTGTTTCTTTTTCCCGTCGATAAGAGAAGCATTTGTGATGCCCTCATTTTCCGATATTTGTTTTTCAAGAAGGGTTTTCCCCTTCATTCTTAAATCACGACATGTTATGTGACCAGATAGATCAGTTGTGATAATTTTCTTGTCTTGTGTGGTGATGAATGAAATTGATTCAGATTGCATTTCGGATCCACTTTCAAACTGAAACACTGGTTGGTTGCACTTGTCTGTTTGCCAAATTGATATTGCTCCATTATCGAAACCAGCCACGAGTAGGTTGTCTTTTTGGTCCACGTCGATGCATAGTATTCCGTTTGTGGGTAATGAATTTTTGTCGCATTTTAGGACTTTTCGAGGTATGCTTTCCGTTGATTTTATTATCCGACCGCTACTAGTAGCAGTGTAAATGGAATTTGTGTCACTTGATATACAGCGAATGTACTTTTTTGTAGTTTTTGTAACGTTAAAATTCTGCCCAATTTCGGGGGTATTTTCTAAGGTAAGTTTCATTTTGTGGATTGATTTGTTCATGTGTAGATTAGCATCATCTTTTATGGTTTTTAATTCAATTTCATGTGGTATATCGAGGTGCCACAAGTATCCATTATAGTCGCCGATTATAAGTTTTTGGGAGGATTCACAAAAGTGTAAAGCTGCAGTGTGGTGGTTAGAAGGAAGGTTTATTTCAAAATAATTTGGAAAAGCGTATTTTTTCATGTTTTATTTTATTGCACGTGGTGAAATTTTTAATTATTTATGTTTACATGGTTATGGGGTTTTATTTAATTTAAAGTTTATTCTTTTTTTTTGCATAAATTATGATAATTTATAAGCGATAAAAAATTCTAAAATTATGGGTTTGTATTGTCGCTATGAGTATGCATTATGCAACTTAAAATTAATTATTTACATGGTAACAAAAATAAAATATAGTTTTTTTTATAAATCAAAACACGTGTTATTATTATAGAATCTATAATCATGCCAAGTCGAGACATTATTTGGGAAGAGGTATCGAAACCTTTCAATATTGAAAATTTCAAACAACAGCAGTTAGGGAAATTAGAAATCATTTAACGAGTTGCAATAAGAGGCCTCGAAGTGGTATAGGAATGGACAAAATCATGATAAATGACACTGCTCCTGTTTCAAAAAAAGCCAAAATTTTAAGAAGTATTGGCGAAATTTCAAGTACCTCATGTATTCTACCATATATAGACAACATGCCACGAACTGAGAGGTCTGAATTGGATGGTTTGCTCGGTCGAGCAATTCATAGGACCGCAACGGAGTTCAACATTTTCGACGACCCAGACTGGAAACGCTTCTTCAAAAAACTTAGACCGTCATACAAGTTGTCAGGACTAAGCAAAATCTCGAGTGAATTGCTGCACAATGAATATCAGAATGTGATGGAAGACGTTATTATAAAAATGCGTTCATGGTTGACAGTCTGTATATCTATTGATGGCATAATCAACGTTAAAGGACAACAACTTTTAAACTTAATGGCATGTGGACCCATTTCTTTTTTCCTGGAACATTTTAACATGAACCTCGATAAAGAAAGTGCAGATAATTTAAAATGTAAAGTTGTTAATGCCAAAGAAAGAATTTTGAAGTCTCTAAGGACTAGCGACAGTAATGAAAAAACTGATAATATTTTATGGGCCCTTGTAAGCGACTCTCCATATGTAATGACCAGTCTACGTACTAAATTAGTCGCAAGTAAAGAATTTATTGTAGCATATGGATGCGCTCCTCATGGTTTGAATAACTTTACTCAAGATATGCTCAAAATAAGTGGTCCCAAAAAGGCACTGAATGAAGCTGAATATGCCGTGAATACAATGAAAAGACAGCATCGTCTGTCTCGTCTTTACAGCAAGATATGCACAGAAAAGCTTGGAAAATGTTACACTCTGCTTATGCAGTAAGACTCGCTGGTCCTCATTCAATTATGTTTAAAAGACTGAATAAAGTAAAATCCGTCCTTGTATCTATACCCGGAGAATGTATTCATCAATGGTACAATGTAATGTATTTATATACCAAGTGATGCTACTAGTATTCTCCAAAGTGTAGATTCGTGGAAAAGATTCAAATACATCGATGAACTTCTATCTCCTATATGTACGAGTTTAAGATACCTTGAAGGCGATTTTGCAACATTTTCTGCTGTATATGCTATTCATGTATATTTTAAAGTTCATATAATGAATCTAAAAGAAAATGTCAAAAACACATTATCATTGAATGATTCGATTTTGGAAAAACTTTGCTCTAATCTCAATCATCGTCTAGATACAATATATACTCCATTTCACGCTTTGACTTTTTTTTACAGATCCTTTATTCGTTCCAATGATTCAAAGAGTTAAAGACAAGTATGGCAGTCGTTTCATGGAAATTGGTAAAGGTTCATTGTTGTTTCAGTGTCACTCCGCCTTGCGTCAATACAACCCAACAAATTACACTCAACTACTCTCACAATTTTCAATACTGTGTATGCGATTAAACTCTCCGACAGACGAGTTGTACCAGCTTCAGACATTGGCATCGTCTCTTGTGTGGTCACAACAAGTGGACGTTTTTGCAGAATAGATGATAATTTTCTCAAAAATATTAGTGAGCTAGTGGATGAAGACATTGATGATAATGTTGAGGATATGTTGGTGGATGATTTAGATTAATTTAGAATAAATATTTACAATATTATATTTTTTTAAAATCGACAATGCATAATGCAATACTATTATGCATGCATATCTATAGTTAATATGTATAAAAAATTAAAGTTAGATTAATTATTTACTTTATTTGATTATCATAGTTACTAATTTCATATCAACGGCGCCCCTAAATTTTTCTGATGGCACAGCCCCCAAGTCGCCCCCAGTCCGACACTGTGACATTTTAAAAGTAATATTTTCACTCGAATTAATACTCAAATTAGTAATTTAAAAATATCATTTACAAGACCTTTCTATTAATTTTTAAATTCTTTTATTCATTAATTGTTGTTTAAATTTCTGCATCAATTACGAATTTTAATTATTAAAAAATTTATAATGATGAACTTCACCTTTACTGGCGGAGAATTGCCCATATATGAATATAGTTTTTATTAAAATAAATTTTTAAATATATTACATATTATACATATTCATGGTTACTAATCCCCTTATTGTTAAGCTTCAGTTTGAAAGATACTTTCAAAAATGAAGCATTTTTGCTCCATCCTATTTGGAATGAGTGATATCAGAATATATTTATTTATATATTAAATGATTACCGGTAAATGACACACCATTAGAGCAGCTTTCGAATTAGAAGCTATATTTTCTAAAGCAGAGTGTTTCAAAGCATAAACATAACCGCAATCGACATATACGAGCACGTATTGGCCCTTGAATAAAAAACCATTAATTATTAATAATTTACTTATAAATCAATTACTGCTTTAAGATTGATTTCAATTTGATCATGGGTTTCATAATTATAAAACTGCCTCATTTCTTCACAGTTGTAGTACTTGTTGGTAGTGTCAAATGAACTTTTTAAAAAAAATTATTATAAAATATATGTAAAATAAATTACCATGGTAAAAAAGAATGTTTGAATTTTTCCAAAACTGTTGAAGCAAGGTCAACTTGACCAAATAAAAAGGGAACGAGCATTATCAAAATGGGATACTTCATTGTAACATAGGGCAGAGTGCTAAAATGTAAAAATTATCGGTGAAATGTACTTTAAATTTCTAATACGTTTGGTTGAGAAAGGAAGGATTGACGCTTTGATAAAGCAAATTGATGAGATGGTTATTACATGCTACTTCATCGGCCGTGGGATTAAACATTTTTTCACTCGCAACCTTGTTTATATATTTATTTATAAATATAAAAACATTAAAAAAATAAAATTATTTAAAATTATTAATTATTAATTTTAATGTATATAATTTGATTTAAATTTTAAATTAAAACCTTTTCTGCAATGCCAATCACTTCCCTGTCTAAAACAGACAAACTCTTGATTATGCTGATGACGATGAGCCTGTAATTTGGAGTTTGATGAATGTTATTTCTCATTAAATTGATATTGTCAAGATTGAAACAATGAGTTAGATGAAAAATTTGATTAATGTCTATCATTTTGTTGTTTTCAAAATTTACTTCTTTCAAAAAACGGTGATGTCCTAAACCTTCAATTTCTGTCACTTGGTTGCCAGATAAATTACAAACCTGTTTGAAAAATATTTAAAAAAAAAAATTATTTCAACAATCATTACTTGTAGAAACTTTAAATGCATAAATCCGTCAATATTGCTAATGTAATTTTCTTGCTAAAAAATTTCAAAAATAATAAAAAAAAATTTACCAAATATAACTTGTGCACGTTTGTATTTTCCAAGCCGTCAATTTTCCGTATACTATTGTGAGATAGGTTCAGAATGCCCAATACTTTACACTGAGACAAGTCACAAATTTCGATAATGTTATTGTCTAATGATTTTTTTTAAAAACTTTTTTAAATGGAATAAATTTTATAAAAAATTATTACTATAATAGTATATTATATTAAATTTTATTACGACTGGCATGCAGTTCATTAAGAAGAATGTGATCAGACATTTGATGAATATAAGTCAAATTGTTAAAGGACACGTTTATATATCTCAACGTTTCATTCACGTTAAAGTTCAATTCTTCAATTTTATTATTTGACGCATCCAGATACGAGAGGTTTCGCAAATAAGACAAACATGATAAATCTTGAAAGAAAGTTTTTTTAAAACGTTAATTTTATTTAAAATTACCTTTTATATTGTTGTATTGTAGATGCAAAGAACTCAAATGTGGATAATCTTTTATTTTTTGAATGGCATTTAATGATTGGTTCTAAACATGTTTAAAATTTTTTTAAAAAAAATGTACACTCAAGTAGCATGTATGGAAAACAAAATTTGTCGAATCTGCATTTCGACCAAAGTCAGAAAGGTTGTCTTGTATGATATTTTCAGTCAGGCTATTTTCATCACACTAGGATTAATATTTTGTGTTGAAAATTTAATTTAATTAAAATTATATTTTTTTAATTTAAAATTTAAATTGTTACTGTAAACGTCATACTCTGAGACATTAGGCCATATTGCGCATTTTTTACACTATTGTTAAATGTTAATTCTCCACTTTCGTCCAATTGTTCCAAGTTCAAAATGTTGGTGGTTGAATTACCCAAATAAGACATGCTCGTATTAACATTTGAATATTGATTAATGGATGAGTTTGGAGTTATAGATTGAGACTGAGCCACATAACTGCGATCTTCGTCAAAAGTTGAACCGTCTTCAATTGTTTGAATGGTCAGTTGTGAGTCTGTTTTGTTTATATTGTGATTCGTGTTCATTTTATTTTATCCGATAAATTCAATATATTATTGATTATAAATCACATTAAAAAATATTTGTTGTTGCTTTCCCAAGATACGTTGTATGTTATAATATATTATTTTTACAAAAATAAGAAACAATATAGTTTAATTATTTTTAATATTTTTAATCCAAGATCTTGGCTGTTGGAAATACTGCATCATTTCTTTGTGTGATTCTTCCTTTACTTGAAACTCATGACACCAAATCTAATTTAAAGATATTTTCAATTTTGGTTGGGTTATAAAATTAATAATTAATAAATAATTACTGGTTCCATTGGAAGAGATACGAGAATATTGTCCACTTTGGGGTTGGTCATATTTAGACCAAATTTCGTTCCTCTGTCGTATAAAAGATTGAATTCAACATAATGACCATAACGAATCTTTTTAAACAAGCTAATATAAATTAAATTGAATTGTAAAATATAATTTGACACATTACACATCTTCAGGTGAATAATGTTCCTGGTATCTTTTTTCAAAAACTGAAATGTAACTAGAAAAATTTAAATCAGCCATATCCTAAAAAGAGTACAGGTTAGATATAAAAATATACAATGTATATTAGACATGTAAGGTATAAATTACCATGATAAACTCAAAACATTCTTTTGGACTTGAGGTCAAATCATCAAAGAAAATTCCTCCTATTCCTCTATGTAAAGCTGTAAAAATATAATTTATTATAAAATTAATTTGAATAATAACACAGACCAACACTAAAAAAACATTCTTTTAAAAATTATCCTATAAATATTCACCTTTAACAGACAATTCTAACATATACATTTAGCTATTTATGCTTAGTACTTTTTGAGGTATTTAATGAAACAGTACGGCCTATAAAAATAAAGTATACATTTCAAAAAAGATACATTACACTGGTTAACATTGAAAAATAATCCCGCTTGAAAATAAGTGCATCATTTTAAGCATATTGAATAACGTATATTGTGAAATTTTTACGCCCCATTGAACTCTATTAGTGTGATTAAAAATGTAATTAATATTGATATTTTTTAAACATTGTCGGGGTTATATAAGTTATAAATTAAGTTTTATTTATTTTGATTATTATTTTGTCACGTGAAAATGGAATCTTGCTTTTCAATTAAGGACCAATTTTGTTTTATTTGCGGCAAATATTCAAATCAAACGAGAGGTAAAAAGTATCCTTTTCATATTGTCAGAGAGATGTATATATCCATTTTTGAAAATACAAGCG